>PVKP010011613.1:44004-60956 GCA_004027715.1 Plecturocebus donacophilus | reverse complement strand
GAAAAAGTGGAATAAGCATCCCTCTGGCATTTAACAGAGATTAAAGATATAAGCTAGGGAGGAACCCCATTTAGCCTAAGAGGAAGCTTTTAAACCCATCACCAAGGTGGTTGCCTACTTAACTATTTGTAAGAGTTACCTCTAAGGGATGATCATGGCCACAGTAAGATTTTTCTAAAACCCTGAAATTTCCCTCCTTTCACGTTTATCTTTGAGGAAGTTTTTAGATTGATAAACCATTATATTCTCTTTGCACATAGATCTTACATGGGTGTATTTGCTTGGCAGAGTCTAGGTCGTGTGCCTGCATCCTAGCTACAGGGGAGGCTAGAAATGCTGAATAATGAAGGAAATAAGACAACCAGGAAAACATTTCCCACAGTCTGTCCACCTTGACATCTGCTCATGCATGATGCTAGGGAAGTGGAGGCAGAGCTGATGTCCTCAGCCCTGCTGGTATTTGTATGTGTGTCAGCACAGTCCTTCTGGAAGGCAGCTTGGCAGTTATATGAAAAGCCACTAAAATATCCATCTTTTGGACTCATTGATTTTCTTCTGGTTGTTGATGCACAGAAGAAGAGTTCTATGCATGACAATGCTCATCTCAACACTTTTTAAAGAGTGAAAAGCTGGAAGCAACATAAATATCTAGTAATACAGGAATTGCTAATGAAATTATGATTCTTTTGCTCAAAATATTCATAGTTGTTGAAGATAATAATTAGGAAAAGCAGTATGGAAATTTTTATTTTACTGTATAATGAGGGATAAAAGCAAAATATCCCATTATAAGAATGTATTTGCTTATGGAAAATGATACAATTTACATAAAAATTACATTAGTACCAAATGCTATTACAGTAGTCTTACAAGAATACCCTAAAGGGAAGAAAGAGAAAATAAATGAGTCCCCTGGGGCCTATTTGAACTTTAAGAGCCTGCCAAGGTCTGGGGCTAGAGAAGAGGTCAGATAAGTGGAGCTGCCCTAATACCCACCCCACAGGCCTTCTGCAACTAGGGCTGGAGTCATAGTCAGCCTTGGGGCTCTCTGCCTTGGGCACCCCAACAAATGTCCTGCCCAGGGCTGGAGCAGACCAGAGGCTCTGTGGGTTATAAAGGCTCCCAGAATCTGGGAGAGCCAGGGATCTGGGCTTAGAAGCCACTCAGCCGAGAGGAATGCCCAAGCACTCCATGGGGCTGCTCTGTTCCAGTGACCCTGGGGCTTACAGCACAGACCATGATGCCAGAAACTGCCTCTGCTTTCCCCAGAGGGCTGGGCACTGCTGCTCCCCCCCGCAGCAGAATCATGTGTATTCCTCACATGCCTGATCCTCCACGTTGCCCACTTCTGAGTCAAAGTTTCACGTGGGTACATTTGCTTGGCAGAATCTAGATGGTGTGCTTGCATCCTAGCTGCAAGGGAGGCTTGCAATTTGAGTATTCTGTTGCACTGGGAAATTAACAGTATAGAGAATCTGGTTAAAAGGCATTCAGCCACAGTTGTCCATTACAAGTGGTCAGCCTAGTTGCATGTTCTGTGATGCCCACTAGGCATTGGTATTGGGCCTTTCTTATTTTTTTTCCTTCTTTTTTTTTTCCTTTTTTGAGACAGAGTCTTGCTCTGTTGCCCAGGCTGGAGTGCAGTGGCATGATCTCGGCTCACTGCAACCTTCACCTCCTGGGTTCAAGTGATTCTCCTGCCTCAGCCTCCTGAGTAGCTGAGACTACAGTCACATGCCATCACACCCAGCTAATTTTTGTATTTTTTTAGTAGAGACAGGGTTTCACAGTGTTAGCCAGGATGGTCTTGATCTCCTGACCTTGTGATCCACCTGCCTTGGCCTCCCAAAGTGTTGGCATTACAGGTGTGAGCTACCAAGCCCAGCCCCCCCCCCTTTTTTTTTATTGGTATAGACAGGGTCTTACTATGTCACCAGGCTAGTCTCAACTCCTGGGCTCAAGCAATTCTCCTGCCTCAATCTCCCAAAATGCTGAGATTATAGGTGTGAACCACCACGCCTGGCCTAAGTATGGACCTTTCAAAATTAGTGTAGAAATTTTTCATATTCTTGGCCTCATAATTCTACTTATGAAGCTCCACACAAGACCTGAGGAAAGATGTATGTATCAGAATGTTCATTCCAGCCTTACTGATCATAGCAGAAGGCAGAAAACAGTGATAAGACCTAAGATGAGAGAGTAACTAGGAACTAGGAACAGAGGCCGGAAGGTGAAGTGTTTGAGAGTGGGAACTCCTGAGCCTGAGGCTGGGTTTGCATCGTGTTCTGCTACTTCCTAGTTGTGTGGGCTAGTGAGGACTGAAGCTCTCTGTGTGATAGTTTTTCCATCTGTAAAATGAGGATTATTGCAGTACCAAACTCATAGGATTGTGAGCATCAAGGAGCTCATAATATAAAGTATTTAGAACAGTGCCCAGCACACAGTAAGCGTTGAGAGAGGTTAACGGCTATTATTATTGTAGCTATGAAAATGTGGTTTATAGGTTTTTATTGAACATGAAAATGATCATAAAGTTAAGAACATATTATCAATATGTTCTGAGTTACATAAAACAATGCACATAAAAGGAAGGAAACACCTCAAAATGTTCTCAATTATCTCTGGGTGGGGGCCCGTGAGTAATTTTTATTCTTTCTTTTAAGTTGTTTGCAAGTTTTCTATAGAGAACTTGTATCACTTTCATAACTAGAGGAAAATATTTATGTCTACCTGAAATAGATATTTGAATTTCTCAGGGGGAAATTTCCCTTGAAGACCTTTAATGATAGAGGATTAGACTGTGAAGCTGGAACTATAGAATGCACCAGAGTTCCGTTGTTGAGTAGAGGTAGAAGTGAGTTTGAAGTTAGTTCTGTGTAGTGTTCAGTGCATGTTCTGAGGCTCTGGGAGAGATGCTTTCTCTTATTTAGTCCCTCAAAGATCCCTTGAACGAGTGACTACAGTTGTGCCCATTTTGCTGCTGACAAAATCAGGGCTTAAAGATGAAATCCTCTGCCCGGGGCCGCACAGCCGGTGAGGGGCTGCGTACCTTGGCTTGCCTCTCGAGCCCTCCACACCTGTGCTGTGGCGTCACTCCAGAGTTGGGACTTTCACCTAGTCAGACGTCTGCACATAACAAATTGTTTTCTGTTCTTAAACCCTATGCATACAAATACAGCCTTCTGTATGATGATCTTTATGATGGTCTTTAATCATAGCTAGCTAGCAGGAGTTCCTTACTAACTTTTTGCACACTGCTTGTGTTCCTCGCCCGCTTTTGTTTTGAGACTGAGTCTCCCTCTGTCGCCAAGCTGGAGTGCAGTGGCATGATCTTGGCTCACTGCAACCTCCACCTCCTGGCTTCGAGCGATTCTTCTGCCTCCAGCTTCAAGCAATTCTTCTGCCTCAGCCTCCCAAGTAGCTAGGACTATAGGTGTGTGCTACCATGCCCAGCTAATTTTTTATATTTTTAGTAGAGACATGGTTTCACCGTGTTAGCCAGGATGGTCTTAAGCTCCTGACCTCGGCCTCCCAAAGTGCTGGGATTACAGGTGTGAGCCACCGCACCCGGCCTTGTGTTCTCATTTTTATGCATCTAGCTGATTCACTAGTACCTTTTATTATCCTTCTGTCTACCTGGGCATTGTTACTTGACCTGAATTATCTGAAATGACAAGTTACTTTCAGGATAAAATGCGATTTTTATAATTTCTTTCTATAACTTAGATTAAATATCACCTAATGTATGTGATTTTTAAAAAATAAGTGATATTTTGGCCGGGTGTGTGACTCACACCTGTAATCCCAGCACTTTGGGCGGCTGAAGCATGTGGATCACTTGAGATTAGGAGTTCAAGACCAGATTAGCCAACATGGTGGAAACCCCTTCTCTACTAAAAATACAAAAATTAGCCAGGTGTGGTGGTATACACCTGTAATCCCAGCTACTCGAGAGGCTGAGGCATGAGAATTACTTGATCCTGGGAGGTGGAGGTTGCAGTGAGCTGAGATTGTGGCACTGTACCCTAGCCTGGGCAACAGAGTGAGACTGTCTCAAAAACAAAAAAGAAAGCTTCAGTTCTTCATTACAGAGAAGCTTGATTTTTTTTCCCCGAGTAATAACTAAGCTAGAGATACATGAAAGAGAGTAAATGAGAATAAAAACATCTGGCTGGACATGGTGGCTCATACCTATAATCCCAGCACTTTTGAGAGGCCAAGGTGGGAGGATCACTTGAGGGCAGGAGTTTTGAGATCAGCCTGGCCAACCCCCGTCTTACCAGAAATTAAAAAAAAATTAGCCAGGCATGGTGGTACACACCTGTAGTCCCAGCTCCTCCAGAAGCTGAGGTGGGAGGATCGTGTGAGCCAGGGAGTTTGAGGCTATGAGTTGTCATCACACCACTACACTCCAGCCTGGGCAACCAAGTGAGATCCTGTCTGGAAAAAGTTAAAAAAAAAAAAATTAAATATTGAGCAAATAATCTTGCAGAAGTAACGTCTGGGAAGAAAAGATAGAAGAGAACCTGAGTGAATGATTGGTCTCACTCCACTGGTAAAAATGTTCAGACATTGACATTCCTAAGACAGCCAGTAGTGGTTCTGATCTTTGCCAGTTAAGAGGCTTATTGCCGGGCACGATGCCTCACACCTGTAATCCCAGCATTTTGGGAAGCAAAGGCAGATAGATCATCTGAGGTCAGGAGTTTGAGACCAGCCTGGCCAACATGGGGAGACCCTGTCTCTACTAAAAGTACAAAAATTAGCTGGATTTGGTGGCACATGCCTGTAGTCCCAGCTACTCAGGAGGCTAAGACGGTAGGACAATCACTTGAACCTGGGAAGTAGAGGTTGCGGTGATCCGAGATCATGCCACTGTTCTCCAGGCTGGATGATAGAGTGAGACTCCATCTCAAAAAATAAATAAATAAAATAAAATTTTGAAAAAGGGGCATATTGCACTGCTTTTGCTTGATAGCTTTCTCCTTGTGGCCCTTACATTGGGTGAGGGATGGAGAAGAGGGGAGAGACACATTTGTGAGAGATATAAAATTCAGCTCTCCCAGCAGTGCAGGGCCAAGGCAGTCATTGATTAGTAACTGTCTCTCTGGTAAGACAGGCCTGGTCAGGTGTCCAACTGTTCCCACAGGACCCTGGGCATGCTGGTCCCTCAACTCGGACACCTTTTCAGAGTTCTTCCCCCCTTCCAGACTGTCACTGCCTCCTCTGTGAGCTTACCCGTTTCTGCCTCCCAGCTCAGTGTTAGTGCCCTCTAAGGTTCTATCCTAATCCTCTGCTCTTCTCTCACTGCTGTCACTGGGGAACCTTGTTTCTTCCCTTTGCTTCTGCTAACAGATCTGTCTCCTGAGCCATGAGCCCCTACTGGACACAGCAAGCACAATCTTGACCATTTATCAAGCATCCACTCTGTGCCAGCCATTTGACTAGAGGCTGTTTCTTCAGGTGTAAGTTACAAACAGTGAAAAGCACAGGCCTTACATGGACAGTTTAGTGCATCTGGACAAATGTGATATCTACATACCAACACCCAATTCTATACTTTGTCTTTTAAAAATTTCAAGTCAACTCAAATTGTGATTCTCATTCTTGTAGTTGAAGAAACACACTAGCTAGATGAAGATGAGTGATTTGAGGAGGTCACACATTAAATTTATAGGGGAGCTAATTGCAGTTACAATACTGATTTGACTTTTCTAGAAGGTAATACCCTGCTTTGTATGATAAGAACTCAGCATGAACAGTGAGAACCCAGCATGTTCAAAGCTGCACTTGGCATTTCTTTGATTCATTTAGAGCTATTAATTCCTAACTATCCTATATAAAAAGGGAACTTACTGGCTCGTGTAACAGAAAAGTCTAGGAAAATCTTCAGGCACAGTTTGATAAAGGCTCACATGTCAGAGCTCCATTTTTCTGATAGTACTTCTGGACTCTGCTTCCTCTGTTTTCAACTCCCCTACAGACTCATTTAAATCTTGCCAGAAAGGAGGAAGGAGAGGAATTAGACAATGTACTTAAGTCAATATCTTATTCCTACTTTTCCCTGGAATTCTTTTACCCAGTATTAAAAATTCTGGTGTCAGGGTGTTATAATAAATAATGTATAGTGTAGTGACTTTATAATTATTTTAATAAAGAATGAAATCTAGGGCCACATGTAGTGGTTCACACCTGTAATCCCAGCATTTTGGGAGGCTGAGGCGAGCGGATCACCTGAGGTCGGGAGTTTGAGACCAGCCTGATAAACATGGAGAAAACCTGTCTCTACTAAAAATACAAAAAATAAAAATAAAAAAAAAAATTAGCCAGGCATGGTGGCGGGTGCTTGTAATCCCAGCTACTCAGGAGGCTGAGGCGGGAGAATCACTTGAACCCAGGAGTCAAAGTTGCAGTGAGCCGAGATTGCACCATTGCACTCCAGCCTGGGCAACAAGAGCAAAACTCCGTCTAAAAAAAAAAGGAACAAAATCTGTTTAAAGAGAAGTTCTATTTGTTCATTTATTTCTCTAAGCATATGGTTTCATTCTCAATGATCACATTTGGCCCTAAAATCCAGAAGACAGTTTATAAATTTAGGGAAAACACAGGAAAGAAACCAGCTTCCAGACCAACATATTGCCAAAACCTAAGACTATATTGTTCAGTACAATTTTACAATAGTTTTTTTTTTTTTTGCTAAATGTGTTATAGTTCAATCAGATAGTCAATAAGAAGAAAATTATTTCACTATGAATTATAAAAAGAATGTTTAGTATAAGCCAGGGATTTTTTCCTTCTGCCCTGTGGGACCAATTGGACACCTGGCCAGGTTTGTCTTACCAAAGAGACAGTTACCAACCAGTGACTTCCTTGGCCCTGCACGGCTGGGAGAGCTCAATTTTTGTATCTATCTCATAGATGTATCCCTCCCCTCTTCTCCATCCCCCACCCAAGGTATCTCTCCTTGTCCCCAAAATATTATTTTTTATTAGATGAAACGACCTCATTGAAAAGTGGTTTCCCCCAAAACACTAAAATGTTAACTGTTGCTCTCGCCAATGCTTCTAGGGAATGGAAGACATCCTACGCTGCTTCATCAAAGAAGGCAATGCTGAAATGATCCGCCAGATAGAATTCATCATTAAGCAGCTTAATTCCGGTCAGTTTAATGCAAGAATCTTTGATCTCTCTTTTGAATTGTTCACATTTGCCAGCAAGACACATGGCCTTTTATTCAAGAGGCCTTTAGGAGGCCGGGTGCAGTGGCTCACACCTGTAATCCCAGCACTTTGGGAAGCCGAGGCAGGCAGATCATGAGGTCAGGAGTTCGAGACCAGCCTGACCAATGTGATGAAACCCCATCTCTGTTAAAAATACAAAAATTAGCCCAGTGTGGTGGCACGCGTCTATAGTCCCAGCTACTCGAGAGGCTGAGACAGAAAAATCACTTGAACCCAGGAGGCAGAGGTTGCAGTGAACGGAGGTTGTGCCACTGCACTCCAGCCTGGGTAACAGAACAAGACTCCATCCCCCCCCACCAAAAAAAAAGCCTTTAGGGAGGTAGAGATACCCAAATGAATCCACAGACAAAAGTTCAGCCAGGTAGTCAAGGCCAGATTGTCCAAAGATTAACAATCTCTTATCATACTCTAGGCATATAGTCAACAAAAAGAACTTAAAAGCATTTACAGAAACCCTTCCCTAACCTTGTAAGTTCTCTTTATGTAGGCTCTCCCTTTCCACTCCTAAATCCTGCCCCACTATTAAGGTAGCTTCCCCAGGGTCCTGGAGTCAGGTAATGAAAACAAATGCCAATGTAGGAAACTTCATTATCTTCCCACATTTTTCATTCACTCTGGAAAAACTGATGTTGCCAACTACAGTGTGGAAGGAGCCAATGTGATCCCCTATTTTTTTTTTGTGACGGAGCTTGCTCTGTCGCCCAGGCTGGAGTGCAGTGGCACGATCTCGGCTCACCGCAACCTCTGCCTCCCGGGTTCAAGTGATTCTCCTGCCTCAGCCTCCCGAGTAGCTGGGACTACAGGCGCCTGTCACCGCACCTGGCTAATTTTTTGTATTTTTAGCTGAGACAGGCTTTCACCATTTTAACCAAGATGGTCTCGATCTCCTGACATCTTGATCTGCCCGCCTGAGCCTCCCAAAGTGCTGGGATTACGGACGTGAGCCACCGCGCCTGGCAATACCCTTTCTATCCTGCCTCCTCCATTACCATGACAACCCACATCCCATAGTAAGCAGAAGACAGGAAGGCCAGGAAGCCTGGGATGGGGCAGAGGTGGTGGGGAAAGCTCTTTGGCTCTTTCTGTGAACTCCTGACATTGTTCACCTGCCAGAGGTACCAAGCACTGCCAGGATCTGGGCCAGGTTTTTCGCTGTGTCTCTCTCCATGCCCTGCCCTGATACCCAGCAGTCCACATCACTACAAGTCAAGTGCATGAATCCTTTCCGCACACGAGCAGAAAGGGAAGAGTGAGTCTCCTGGTCTCTACTCATAGGTCAGCTGCTCAGCCAAGGCCGGAAGCCTTCAGGTGGCCTTTATTCGAGCTCAGGGTTCACAGTCTGGCTGTACAGAGTGGTCACCTGGGGGAGATATTTAAATCTTTAAGATAGTACCCCATACAAATTTAATCAGAATCTCTCCGGGAGGGGATTTCAAGCTCCTAAGGGAGTCCCACATGCAGCCAAGCCAGAGCATCACTGCCTGGGTTGCAGAACTAGGATGACCAAGGGGCTTCTGATCAAAAGGAGGCAGCTGAGGAGAGTAGCCAGGGAGCTTTGAAACCTTTGTCCTTCTTAGGCTGGGTCCCAATTTACACTGAATATCTCTTCTTTGGGTTGTATGGAGCAGCTATAATTCATCCCAAATTCAGGTGGGCAAAATTATAGAACTTTATTTTCTGCCAGTAACTTCATTTCTGACTCTCAATCTTCATTCTAGCATATTGAAAAATAAAATAAAACCTGAAGCTCAGTCCTTCCTGAGGTTGCTCTCTCACCTTCTCTGGGTAGGCCACAGCTTAGGGGGCAGAGGATTGTTGCATCTGCACCATAGTCATGAGCTGTGCCCAGCCCTCCCAGGCCAGGAATTCTTTGCATTCAGACTGAGAATCTTCTTCAAGATCACCTGTGTGTTTTAGTCCACTGAGGTACATCTGTATCCTTGTCTTCCCTCCTTCCTGGCAGCCAAGCAGCAGGACGCAGGCCCCTTTTACTCTCTGGCCCAACAAACATCTTTTTCTCTTACATAAGCCTGGCCCTTGGACGAGCCTGCTAGAGTGGGATGAGGAGACACTTTACACTTTTGTAAAGGAGGTCTCTGGAAGAAATTGTCTTGGGCAGAGCTAAAGCTTTATAACCCTGGGTATTCTGGAAGGCTTGGGAAATACCTACTTAGCTCATCAAGTTATTGTTTCAATAAAGAGGGCCTAAAGTATTTCTCTTTCCATCTCAAGCAACTAAGTTATCTGTATCCACACAGGAGCCCACCACTTTGAAACAAAATTTCATAGTGATTGAACATTCGGATGGAAGACGAGACACACAAGTAGCTCAGGATATCCATCACCAGCATCAAATCAAAGTGGAACCCAGAGGGGAGCCTCCATCCTGTCTTCATCCCTACGTGGAAATTAATAGCAGAGTGTGAATTGTTGCTAGTTTACCAGTTCTGAAGATGTGTGAAATGGCATTGCCACCATCTTTATTTAGGTTGTGCATTTCCTTGTTTTATTTTAGTAAACATGAAAACATCTCTGTGGGTTTATATACATCTAAGCCCAGTCTCAGTCTTCTAGCATGATTTTTCCAGTAAAGTTTTAAGGTCTTCAAGTATTGAAATTCAAGTATATTTTAGTGATCTAACCCCACAAGTGGGGAAGGACTATTCTGGCAAAGCCTAAAGGAAAATTCTATCTAGTGACATTGACAATGCAGGGTGAGCTGCCAGCAGCAACAGCAGGGAGGTTTGTCCCTGGCTTGGGCCGGGACCACGATGTCAACCCTCAGCGAGGGGAACCAGCACCAGAGAGACGACAGAGGCACCAGTCAGGTCACTGGGCAGGAGCAAGGCAGAGCACCCAGGAAAGGAATGATATTGGCCATTCTAGCCCCACGCATGTTAGTTATCAGAGTGCAGGTACCTGGTGGAGTGTGCACCAGGGAACAGGATGGGAGACAGTCGTCCCAGAGAGGAGCTGAGGTCTATAAGGCACTTCACTTTTCAGGCTGGATTATTCTGGTAGTGGGATGAGTCTGAGCCCGCAGGCCAAGAAGTTATGAGGTCAGGAGAAAGGGAGCTAGGCAGAGGAAGCAGAGAAAGAGAAGTATGGCTGGGCTGTCTGTTGCCTTACAAAATAGTTAAGAGTCTTAAAAAAGGTATTTCTGTATTCTAACATGAGCGGTTTATAATTGCTGAGTACAGCAGCACTTCCTGACGGTGGAATGACGTATGCTGTTCATGGATAGGGAAGTTAGTTGTTAGACCTCAGCCAGAAAGCAGAGTGGCATCACATCTTCATGTCTGCAAAGTAGCTTTCTAGACTACATGACATTCCACAACAATGCTGCGACATGGGGGCCTGCAAGCCCCAGTGAGGGGAGGACACTTGGTGTCCCCCCTGTACTCAGTCCATGAAGTCAGTGGAGTCCTTCCCTTTAGAATGAGGGCTGGGTTGAGAACATGGGTTTCTAAGTCTTCTCTCCTGGGAAGGGTTTGGTGTTTGATCAAATGTGGGTGCATCTGCCTGCCACCTTTACAAGCTGGGTGCTCTCGAGTATGGCCTTTGGTTCCTTCTTTTCTCCTACTTCCTGTTTGACTTCCTTTCTTCTTTCAGGCTTTCTTTACCTTCATGTCATTTGTTCAAGAAACAAGTGCTAATAAGGAAGATGTAGTAGGGATAGAGGGAGGAGTAAGTCAGCTGCTCTGTCCCCAGGGGCTCACAGTCCAGTGCAGTGGGTGGGAGACAAGTCGGCAGGCATTCATTTGTTAATAAGCAGCAATCTTCCAGAAGTGGCGTGAACTGTCAGGAGTTCTAGACAAAATTCCGAGTGTGTTCAGGGGAGGAAGAGATGGCTGCTGAGCAAGGGGATCAAGGAAGGCTTCGTGGAGGAGAAAGTACCAACACCTCTGTAGTGCCTGCTTCATACCTGGCCCTGGGCCAGGCGCTTTGCTTGTGGTGTACTGTGCAGTCCTCCCGACAACCCTGAGAAGTGACTGGTACAATCCCCATTCTACAGGGCAGGAAGCAGGGGCTCTTTCTTTCTGCAACTCCATTGTGCTACTAACTTATCGCTCTTTTGTCAACTCTTAAAAAGATTTAGCAATGGACCATAGAGCCTTCAGGAACCCTACCTGCCATGGCCACCACCCATGCCACCCGTGGAAAAATCATGGAGTTTAGAAATAGACTCGACTTGAATCTCAGCTCTCTGCCACTTACTGGAAGTGAGACCAAGGGGAAGTCTCTGTCCTCTCTGTGCCTCTCTGTAAAATGAGGGATAATAGTCAACAAAATATTTGGAAGGATTAAGTGAAATAACAGGTGTGGCAGGATCTAGCATGATGCCTAGAAATAAATATTTGTTTACTTTCTTTCCCTACATTCTCCTAAAATCATATGCTGGCTTTAATACTATAACCATGTTCTGGTAAAAATGGAGAGATTTACTATTTGAAATTGCTTAGGATGATGTCATGGTTAGGATCATGGTTACTCTGATGTAACCTCATTCTCATTAAGGTGTTTATGTCTCTGCAGAGGCCGACAGATCCCGTGGACCAAGGCTTCTACTTTATCCATTATTCATTGATTCTTATTTTCTTTATAGAAGAGCTGCCAGATGGTGTTCTTGAATCTGATGATGATGAAGATGAAGATGATGAAGTAAGTTGGAGATTCTTGACACTACTGAGAGAACTCATACCAAGCTGTTTTCTCTTTCCTGCCTTTACAAGTTAGTCCAGAAGCGGAGATTTTTAATTCCTGCTGCATTATTTCTCACAATTCGGAGGGTTGGCTAAAGCTCAGCTGTGTGGTGGTTCAGGTCTCACTTGGGGTCTCATGTGGAGGGCCCAGTGGCCAAGTTTGAAGACTCCGACCCTCCCTGGGTTCACAGCAGAGACACGGGATTGCACGTCATTCGGGTTTCATGGGAAGCTGGACAATGAGCATTCTTCTGTGTGAGCTTTTGCTGTGAGCAGGCACGAGCCTCGGCCTGTCTTCCTCACCGGTGGGAGCGCTGGGCGGGTAGGTGCCTAGCTGGTGTGAGGGGTCCTGGATTCAGTTCAGAGCTGACAGAACTGACCAGTTTATTCTGTGATTTGCATTCTTTTGATTTATGTTTCCTCAGCTGTGAAAAATCTACTTGCATGGTATTTTAGATCAGGAAGGTTCAGAAGTTAATGTGTGTGAGTCTGAATGGTGTAAAGAATGGTGACTCAGGAACTGTAGCTGGATTTTCAGATGACAAGATTTTACATGGTTTTCCTTCAGACACCTAGAAAGAAAAGTCCCCTCTGGTCACACGTGACTTGCCTGCCTTCAGTGTGCGGGGAGCAGTTAGCCTGCAGTGAATGCTGGAGCATGTTTTCATCTGTTTGGGCGGGGAGCATTCACTGAAAAAGTGGATGTCGAGGATATCCTTTTGTTTGGAGTTGTGGCCTATCAGTTTATAAAATGTGTAAAAGCCAGGTTTTTGATCACCGATGGCATCCGTTGGGAAAGAGGTACTTAAGAGCCCCTTGCTGAGATCTGGAGATGCTTCCTCAGCAGGTGACCCCAGTGCCTGCGGCTTTCTTCATGGGCTGCAGGTGGCATCAGCGGGTGGTGCTCCTGTGGCTCTTCCTGCCTTTTCCAGCAGTGCAGAGCTTGACTCAAGACAGGGGGCCTGGCCATCATCTTCTCCAGGCCCCTTGGTTTACCAAGGTGGAGCCAGAGGGAAAAACACCAGCTTGAACTCACACAGAGAGTGGATGGTGGGCAAATCAGGTTGAGAACAGGAGTCGGCAGACACTTTATGTGAAAAAGAAGATAGGAACTATTTTAGGGCCTGCAGGCCACAGCCTCTGTTCCAGCCACTCAGTTCTGCCCTTGTAACACAGAGTGGCTGTCAGTGGTGCAGAAGTGGCTGAATGTGGCTGTGTTCCTGTAAAACTATTTATGGACACTAAAATTTTGAATTTCATACAATTTTTCTATGTCATTAAATATTTTTTCAAATATTTAGAAACACAAAAATCATTCTTAGCTGGTGGGCTTAGGAAAGCAGGCATCTGATGCGTGGGCCACATCGTGGGCCATGGTTTGCCAGCCCCTGGGCAGTTCTGGACTCGGAAGCCTTCTCTTGATTGTAATCAGTCACCACCTTTGTGCCTGGCCCTTGTATATCATTCTGCGTGATAGTTTAAATGAATGTTTAATTATTTGGTTTTAACAACTTTTTGTCATTGTGTCCAAAAGTTCCTCTCAAGATTTGTTTTTTTCCCTTCCTGTATCATCCCTTTGGGTCTTTTGGTCTGCTTTGGTTTTCTGTTTTGCTTTGGTTTTGCTGTGAAGCCTCTGGTTTCATCTTATAAGGGAAAATTGATTTGGTTCAGCTGTTCTGGTTAATAAAGAGAACTCAACTTTTGGACATTTCCTTCTGAAAGCTGTTGTCTACTATAAATGAACAAATACAGAAAGAAGTCTTTTAATTTTCTGGACTTTTGCCACTCTTTTAAGAGGCTGATATTTGAAAATGCTTGTGATAGCTAGAATTTTCAGAAGATTCCTAGAAGAGGTTTAGTTGGAAAAGTATAAGGAGAGGATCTGTCATTCGGGCCAAATGGGACTCTGTGATGAGTTCTGGGCAGTAGATGGGGGCTCCTTCCCCCAGGGAGGCCACACTGGGCATCGCCAGGGTCAGCAGGGGCAGTCCTGGCACAGCCGGTCTTGTCTGGGTTTTACTCAGCTTTCACCGGGGCAAGCATTGTGTTTATAACTACCTTTCAAAGTTGTAGGGAAGAAAGAAAGAAACAGATCTTAGGCTAAAGGGAAATTTCTAAGAATTCTTTGAGAAGCAGCACTGTTGTTGGAATGTGGTTATCACTTCCCAAGGTGACAGCTCTGAAGGAGACAGCAAAATTATTTGCAAGGTGTTGAAGTCATACCTTATCCTGCTTAGCAGTGTAAATTTTCTTTCATTTAATATTTAGACTCAAAACACAGAAAATGAAACCACTGTTTTCAGTTAGCTCCTTAGCAACTCTAAAGATAAGTGGTTCTAATGGGGCCAGGCATGGTGGCTCACACCTGCAATCCCATCACTTTGGGAGGCTCAGGCGGGTGGATCACTTGAGGCCAGGAGTTAAGACACCAGCCTGGCCAATGTGGTGAAACCTCATCTCTACTAAAAATACAAAAATTAACTGGTTACATGATGGCGTGCGCCTGTAATCCCAGCTACTCGGGAGGCTGAGGCACTAGAATCACCTGAACCTGGGAGGCAGAGGCTGGAGTGAGCCAAGATCCTGCCACAGCACTCCAGCCTGGGCAACAAAGCAAGATTCCATCTCAAAAAAAAGTGGCTCTAGTGGGATGGAGCCTGAGGCCAGGGTAAATTATGCTCACTGTAACTCACATTGAGCTGAAATCTGTGCACCCACAACTTCCACCACTACTAGTCCTCCACTGGAAACTCTAAAGAGCACCCCCAATGCAAAGTCTAGCTTTTCTCCCTAATTTGTAATGACTTGATCCAACATACTAACCTAACAGAGTTGCGTCTGAATGTACATACATTTATACACTCAAATTAAAAATTTTAAAGTAGAGCTAGAAATGCATCTTCTGATTTATAGACTATCTAGGATATAATGTCAAATAAAAAAAGGAAATTATAAAGTAATTGACCAGTGATTTCAGTAAAAGCAAATGTATAAACACACATGGCTGTGGATTATAGATGTGCCCATGTAGCAGAAAGGCGTAGAAAGTTACGCCCTCTTTGTTGACATTAGAAACTGCAAGCGGGGAATAGGAATAAGGAAGTTTGGGTGAGAAATGCAGAGAGGCCCCGAGGCCTCTCAAGGGAGAGAAGTGAGAGCAGGACATGGGGTTTAGTGGCGCATAAGTCAGTTGCTGTGCATTTTTGTGAGTTGATGGAGCAAAAGCCAAATGAATGGATTGAGGAGCAGGTGGGAAGTGAGAAAATAGCATAAGAAGTGTATGCTGCTCCTCCCCCAGTCTGGCCGTGCACAGAAGAGCGATGGTGGCTGAAGGGGGCATTTTTGTTTAAGATGAGAGAAACATAAGCATGTTAAAATGCTGATGGGATAGCTCCAGCTGAGAGGGAGAGCTTCAACATGCAAGGCAGGGAGAGTCTAGAGGATGGCATTGAAAAGATGCACATTTTCATTATTTTCTAAATCACAATACTTTCTTGGCCCACAAGGCCCCAGACCCATTTAAACCTCCTGAGAAAGAAAACCATCATTAGATCAGCTTGGACAATACACCCCAGGGAATGGACGATGACAGCTGTTATTTAAGGGTTCAAATGCATCTCATTTAGCACTTTGGAGAAATGTGTTACCTGATGCATTTATTTTATATTAAACAGATGTAATATGTTACAAAAGGGCTGATGGTAAACCACTAAGCTTAGGAGCCTGGTTCCATTGTTCTCACCCCCAGTGGCTCTGGTTTCATTACTATATCACAGCCAGTTTTCTTGTGTGGCTTTGTGAAGTAGAAATGCAAGAACTTTCTGTGCTATTCTAGAAGACTGATCTTTAAGACAAATGTTCTTCCCCCTTGACAAAATAGGTTTAAGTGCCAGGTGAGGTTAGACATCGACATTTACTTGCTGGTTGCCATGTACGTGACAATTACGTGCTCAGCAATTTCCTTCTGTACAAACTGCTCAAATCTAAGAGTTGCTCATTTATTTACTCAACAAATATTTGAGGGCCTTGAAATAACACTGTTGTGGGAACTAATGGGGAAGGGATGCAAAAGAAATCTAAAAGAATATCTGTGGTTTAAAATACCTCCAAGAGTTTCCAGCCTAGATAGGGAAGATCACGGTGATCCTGACAACAGCCGCTCCTGCCTGCTGGCATTGCCACGTGCTAGGCACTGTTCTAGGTTCCTCATGGGTGTTCGGACACTTCCTCTTCATAGCACCCCTATAGTAGGTGCTATTTTTATTCACATTTCACAGATGAGGAGACAGGGAGAAAATAGGTCACTTGCCAAGTTCACACAGCTAATAAGTAACTGATGAGGCTGGGATTCAAACCCAGGTCATCCATGCTCCTAACCACTGCCCTGTATTGCCTTCTTGTGAGATATACATGAATGCAAAACAGCAAATAATAGAAAATAAATATGCGATTACAGGTTCATCAAGGTGATAGACACAGGAAGTGCTGGAGAAATTCCAAGTATTCCAGGAATACTGGGAGATGACTGTCTGAAGCAAGACATTGCCTAGCCTGGGATGGAGAGGAAGTGAGATGGGTCGAGGAAGGGAAGGATGTGATCAGGAAAGCAAGGGTGGCATCCTCTATGGGAGAAAGCACAAGCACGAGCTTTATCCTTTGCCCCTCCGCTGCAGTCACATCAACACCCCCTCAAGAAACCCATGTTAATGACCAGTATGTGCATGTGCTTTCATACTTACAAGATGCGCACGCAGAGAACACAGAGATATGTACTGTACACAGATCCGTATATTCTTTTGTCAATATTGTTTTTACAAAATGAGATAATGTAGACATAGAAGCACACATACTTCTACACCATGTTGCCTTTTTCTCTTGTTAATGTTTCTGGAAAATTCTTCTGAGTTAGGCATTGTAGCAAGTTGATGCTTTTTAATGCTATGAATGTATAATTTTCTAGATTTTTGCTACTTCAAGCAATGCGGTAGTAAAATCTTTGTAAAAATAT
>PVKP010011613.1:0-43904 GCA_004027715.1 Plecturocebus donacophilus | reverse complement strand
ACTTAATATCCTTTTTGTTTTCTTCAGTTGTGCTTCTTACCAAACCCTTTTCACCATCATTACAAATATTTTAAAAATATATTTTTCTAATCTCTTTTGCCGTAAATCTTTTTTAAAAAGTTTTTTTTAAGTTAAATATTGAGGCAGGGTGTGGTGGCTCATGCCTGAATCCCGGAACTTTCGGAGACCAAAGTGGGCAGATCACTTGAAGCCAGGAGTTCAAGACCACCCTGGCCAACATGGTGAAACGCCATCTCTACTAAAAATGCAAAAATCAGACGGGCGCAGTGGCTCACGCCTGTAATCGCAGCACTTTGGGAGGCCAAGGCAGGCGGATCACAAGGTCAAGAGGTCAAGACCATCCTGGCCAACATGGCGAAACCCCATCTCTACTAAAAAAATACAAAAATTAGCTGGGCATGGTGGCGCACGCCTGTAGTCCCAGCTACTTGGGAGGCTGAGGCAGAATTGCTTGAACCTGGGAGGCGGAGGTTGCAGTGAGCCGAGATCGTGCCACTGCACTCCAGCCTGGTGCCTGGCGACAAAGCGAGACTCTGTCTCAAAAAAAAGTTAAATAAATAAGTAAATAAATAAAAATACAAAAATCAGCCAGGCATGGTGGTGCATGCCTGTAATCCCAGCTACTCGGGAGGCTGAGACAGGAAAATTGCTTGAACCCAGGAGGCGGAGGTTGCAGTGAGCCGAGATCGTGCCGCTGCACTCCAGCCTGGTGCCTGGCGACAAAGCGAGACTCTGTCTCAAAAAAAGTTAAATAAATAAAAATTCAATAATCAGCCAGGCATAGTGGTGCACACCTGTAATCCCAGCTACTCGGGAGGCTGAGGCACAAGAATCGCTTAAACCTGGGAGGTGGAGGTTGCAGTGAGCCGAGATCACACCACTGCTCTCCAGCCTAAGCGACAGAGCAGACTTCATCTCAAAAAAAAAAAAAAAAAGTTAAATATATCGGCTTTTCTTTTATAGCCCCTGGGTTTTCTGTCCTTGTTAAAGTTTTCTATAACCCTAAACTTTATGTGTCTCCTAGGTTTTCTTTTAAGATTTTAATTTTTTCATTTCAGTTTTAGTTATTAAATATGTTATACATAGGAAAGGAGAACATAGGTTGGAAGGTCTCAACGTTTTGGTTCCAGGACCCATTTACATTCTTAAAAATTTTGAACATTCTGAAAAGTTTATGAGTATTTTGTCTATTAAAATTTTCTAAATGAGAACTTGAATCTGATAAAATGTTAAATATTAAAATATTAAATAACTTTAAATGGCAATAATAAAATCTATTACATTAATATAAATAAGATATTCTTATGAAAAAGAATTATTTTTCAAAACAAAATTTTATTAAAAAGAGTAGCATTGTGTTTTTTTGTTTTTTTGCCCATCTCTTTAATGTCTGGATCAGAAAAACGCAGTCTGATTCTGGGTTCTATCTCTTGTTATATGTCGTTTTGATTGAAGGACATAAAGAAAATCTAGCCTCACACATCTGTAGAATTAGAAAGGGGTGACGTATTTTCAGAGCCTTTCCAGATAGATATTTTTACTCAATGTTACTTTAAAACCAGACAGGTAATAGTTTGTTAAAAGTTGGTTGCAATATGGGCGTAGAAACCAATTTAAACAATTGTTTTTATTGGCCGAGTGCAGTGGCCACGCCTGTAATCTCAGCACTTTGAGAGCCCAAGGCAGGTGGATCACCCTAGGTCAGGAGTTTGAGACCAACCTGGCCAACGTAGGGAAACCACATCTCTACCAAAAATACAAAAATTAGCTGGGCGTTGTGGCATGCACTTGTAGTCCCAGCTACTCTAGAGGCTGAGGCAGGAGAATTGCTTGAACCCTGGCTGCAGAGGTTGCAGTGAGCAGAGATCATGCCACTGCACTCCAGTCTGCGCAACGGAGTGAGACTCCATCTCAAAAAAATAAAAAATAAATATATAATCATTTTTATTCTGTTAATTAAAATCTATTGGCCTATTTTGCATTTTGTTAATCTGATTTTCTGATTGTTCCCCAACAATCAGATATGGTAATATATAGAAATACAATTGATTTTAGAATATTGATCTTGTATCCTACAGCCTTACTGAACTTATTAGCTCTCAGAGTTTTTTGTTTGTTTGTTGTGGATTTTGGATTTGTTTGGGGTTTTTTGTTTTGTTTTGTTTTGTTGTGGATTCCTTAGGATTTTCTGTATAACAAAACTGTGTCATCATCTGTGAATAGAGATCATTTTACTTCCTTTTCAATCTTGTTATCTTTTATTTTCTTGCCTTGCCTAATTGCCCTGGCTAGAGCCTCTAGTACAGTGCTGAGTGGAAGTGGTGAGAGCGGGCATCTTTTGTCTCATTCCTGATCTTACAGTGAACGTTTTCAGTCTTTCTCCAGCCAGTACGATGTTAGCTGGATTTTCTCATAGATCCTCATTATAAGATTAAGAAAGTTTCTCTGTTCCTAGTTTGCTGAGTGTTGGGTTTTGTCAAATGCTTTTTCTTCATCATATGAGATGATCATTCTTTGGTTTTTGCCCTTTCATACTATCGATATGGTGTATTTAATTGTATTGACTTTCAGGCCAGGTGCAGTGTCTCATGCCTATAATCCCAGTACTTTGGGAGGCCAAGGCCAATGGATCACCTGAGGTCAGGAGTTAGAGACCAGCCTGGCCAACAAGATAAAACCCTGTCTCTACTAAAAATATAAAAATTAGCCGAATGTGGTGGTGCATGCCTGTAATCCCAGCTAATCAGAGGCTGAGGCATGAGAATTGCTTGAACCTGGGAGGTGGAGGTTGCAGTGAGCCAAGATCAAACCACTGCACTCCAGCCTGGGCAACAGAGTGAGACTCTGTCTCAAAAAAAATTATTATTGTCATTATATTGCTTTTTGTACTTCCCAGTTCCTACTGGCATCCTGCCTGTTTCACATTCTCAATAGCTCAATTACCTACACAGGATTTTGTATTATAATTCAGTGATCATTTGGAAAATACTGGCTACCAAGTTTTACGGTTTTTCCAGATTTTTTGTTTGTTTGTTTGTTTGTTTGAGACGGAGTCTTACTCTGTTACCCAGGTTGGAGTGCAATGGTGCAATCTCTCAGCTCACTGCAACGTCCACCTCCCAGGTTCAAGTGATTCTTCTGCCTTAGCCTCCCAAGTAGCTGGGATTACAGGCATATGCCACCATACCTGGCTAATTCTTTGTACTTTTAGAGGAGACAGGGTTTCACCATGTTGATCAGGCTGGTCTTTAACTCCTGACCTTAGGTGATCTGCCTGCCTCGCCTCCCAAAGTGCTGGGATTACAGGTGTGAGTCACCACACTCGGCTCCAAATGTTGATACATTTTATTGTATAACATCAGAAATTTTGTATTAGTTAATATCAACACCAATAGCATCAGAAAAGCCTTTAGGTATTGGGAAGCTATTGGGCTCACAATGGCAGATAAAGTTTTCTCAGAATTCTCGTTTTTCTCTTGAAAGTTCAAATTGTATTATTGCTAACAAATACTATCAGTTGTTTTCCTTAAAGTGACAGGCTCACTTCATTAATTTTTGAGAAAAATCTGCCATGTACCTTAAGTCTAAATAACCATAGTTTGTCTGTCAATCTTTCTTTCTTTCTTTCTTTCTTTTTTTTTTTGAGGTGGAGTTTTGTTCTTGTTGCCCAGGCTGGAGTGCAGTGTCATGCTCTTGGCTCACCGCAACCTCCACTTCCCCGGTTCAAGCGATTCTCCTGCCTCAGCCTCCCGAGTAGCTGGGATTACATGCATGCATCACCATGCCCAGCTAGTTTTGTATTTTTAGTAGAGACAGGGTGTCATGTCTGAAACTCCCAACCTCAGATGATCTGCCTGCCTCGGCCTCCCAAAGTGCTAGAATTACAGGCATGAGCTACCATACCTGGCCCTGTCAGTTACTCTTCCAAATGAAGATGGTGTTCTTTGAAAAAAGTGGCTTGCAACTTGATCTCACAAGTGCTGTTCCTGAAGATAACCACCCTGCTTTAGTATAGGAGAACTGCTTTATCTGCCTGTGCATTCTAAAAGATGGGCCATGAGAGTTGATAGTTAATAAAATTAATTCCTACCACTTCATCAAGGACAGCCTTAAATGAAACTCTATCTATCTGTCATCTGTCATCTGCCTATCTATGATGAAATGCAGTGACTGCTACTAGAGTTTGAGATCAGTGCCTCGGTTTGTGCTAAGGCACCAGTGGTTTACCCATAATTGCTTTTGTATCATTAGTGCAAATGTCAATACATTTGTTCTAGGATAAACTGTGAAAGTCAGTGTTTAAACAGACTCATCACTCATCAATATTTAAGCAAACTCATCTTGTTTAAATAGTCAAATTCTTTTTTATTAAATCCTGAATGATTGGTCTCAAAATTGCACTCCAACTTAACTGACATTTGCACACCAACTTAACTGACATATTCAAATATATTCTGTTACATAAGTTACAATAAGGTAAATTATTGACATCCGTAAAACTGAGAGAAAGATAGCTTTCATTATATTTGTTTTTGCTTTGCAGTTTCATCCAGCTTCTTTAGAATCAATTCCTCCCTTCCATGAGTCAGAGAACTTTCCCTCCCTTATTTCTTCCCTCCTTCTTGCCACTAGTTGAGATTTTGACTGGGACTATGTTAAATCTATAAATCAATTTCAGTGTTTCATTCCATGAGCATAGTATGTCTCCATTGTTTTAAGGCCTTTTAATTTATTTTTATTATTTTATTTTATTTTATTTTTTTGAGATGGAATCTAGCTCTGCTGCCAGGCTGGAGTGCAGTGGCACAGTCTCAGCTCACTGTAACCTCTACCTCCCAGGTTCAAGTGATTCCCCTGCCTCAGCCTCCGAGTAGCTGGAACTACAGGCATGCACTGCCACCACCCCCAGCTAATTTTTGTATTTTTAGTAGAGGTGGGGTTTCACCATGTTGCCCAGGATGGTCTCGATCTCTTGACCTTGTGATCCAACCCCCTCAGCCTCCTAAAGTGCTGGGATTACAGATGTAAACCCCACCTCGCCTAGACTTTTAAGGCCTTTTGATACTGTGCTGCAAATCTAATTTAAATGCCCAATACATAAAGGCTTGAGTCATTGCCACCTTTTTTTATATCCAAAATCATTTGGAGAATAATCCAATGTGAATAAATTTAAATGTGAATCATTTGAAGAAACTAACTGGTAGAGAGTTGGGACAGTATAATGGCCAAATTAATACTTTTCTTAGAATTTGAGACAAGAAATAGAAAAATGTGGCTGTTGCTCACATTAGTGTTAAAATGGAATTGTAATGAAGCATGGCATGACAAATCCTACCAAGTGACCTCAGAACTAGGTAGACAGGGGCTTGGACTTGTGTACATCTTGAGAGCAAGAAGTTAAATCCAAGAAGATAGGCTAAATAAGATAGGAACAAGCAAATTGTGCAAGCAGTCAAGAGTGACATCTTCCAGGTGAGGGCTAAGAACTCAGGCAAGGACACAATAAAAAACGACATGGGACTCATCATCCATACGAAGGATCTGGGCAGTGAGTCTGGAACAACAGGAGAAACAACAGTGAAGCTTAAGACAAAGCAAGAGTTCTCTAATCTTAGTCTTCCTTCCCTTCTTGACCAGAGCTGCAGGTGGCCTGAACCCAGATGTGGAGCTCTAGGGTGTCTGGCCCAAGGCGGGTGCTCAGGGCTGGAGCATCGAGCTCCTCTGAGAGTGCTTCTCCCATGGGCTCCGGTGCAAACCTCATGGTGCCCATGACTTTCCTCTCCCCCGTTCTGGTGTGCTCCCCTCTCCATCTTGATTTTACCTGGGAAGAGCTCTGCTCCCTCCATCTTGCTTTAAGTGCGTGTTCTTCTAGGCCTGATGACAAGCCATGTTGTTAAAGTGTTGTCTGGCTCTTTCTTTCTTGAGGAGATGTTGAACTTTTTGTCAGTATTCAAGATGTTCCTACCCTGGCTTAGCTTGGCAGGAGACTTGGAGGCACTTGGGACAGGCATGAGATAAAAATTATATCCTGTTGTCAAAGTCGCAGCACTCTGAAAACTGTTTTTGATTGCATTACTTACATCTAGGCTCCCTTGGAGAGCCAGTGGCCAGTGAGTTCAAGTCTTTCTCTTCGTCCTGCCCCACTGGCATATGCACATATTCTGCTGAGGAAATGAAGCTGGTCAGGTCAAGAAGGAGGGCATGGCTGGTGGGTGGGTCTGCGGTTGTCCCTCCACGGTGGCTGTGTGAAGATCAGAGCCAGTGGCCATCTCATGTGGTTGACTGTGATCCAGGAAGGCTAGACTTTTTTTTTAAACCAAATTTCCTAAGGCATCAAGGTAGAGAGCAAAAAACTAGGTCTTATTCCTTTGAAAAAACATTTCATATCATTAATTTTCAAGGTAGAACTTAATGTGATTCTCTCTTTAGATACATTTTACCAACACATGGCCCTGAGGTATAAACATTCAAATCCAAAGAAACACCATTCCACAGGGAGCCACACAGGGCAGCACTGGGGTGGGGCAAAAGCCCGAGAGTGGAGAAAGTATAGGCGAGGTGGGATAAGCATGCTGAGGATTGTCTCGTTTGGAGGAATTTCACTGGCTCCCCAACAAAGGGGCTGTCCCTACTTGTCTGGCACCCAGCCCTGGGGGTGATTAGGGCAGGTGGATAGTGGCCATGAGTGTGAGAGCCCAAGAAAGGAGATCGTTGGGCTGTGCGCTCTGAATTGGTTGGTTTGTATTTGAAAAGCACACTTGGGGGCACATTTGTAATGCTCCTAAGAGCTGACTAGTTCTGGAAGGGGCAGTCCCTCCAGGCCAGGCAGGCCCCAGATATTAAAGCACCAGCATAGAGGAAATGGCTAAAACATGAGGCCTCCACAGCCTGGCCTCACCGAACATTCTAGTCTCATCTCCTTCTTCTCCTAGAAATGGACTCTGGGCCTGAAGGAGTTCCAGGGACCTTACATGGCCCCAAACCCCACTTCTTTCATCCCACCATTGCTGCCCACTGGGTTCCAGAGCAGGGACAGTTGACTGCCACCAGGCATCTGGCCATAACATTGACATTGCTCCCCTTGTTGTTCAGCCTGATTGACAAAGGCTGAAGTCTTTCAAAAGGAACTTTTATTAAAAACTAAAGGAAGAAACTTAGCAAATAAGAGAGGTGTTCAAGCTAGGTTCCAGATTGAAATTGCAGAGCAGGTGACATCCCAGCTGAGGAGCAGCAGGAGCCAAGGCACCAGCCTGATGCCAACCAAGGAGGGTTCACTTTGGCCACAGCTCAAGGAGTGTGGAGGGCAAGTGTGGGGCCCAAAGCTGGAAAGGTGAATTGGAGACAGACAGTGAAGAATGGACACTCACTGAAGATCTGTGAGCCCGAGACATGAGCAGAGCCATGCCTCCAGAAGACTACTCTGGCGTCAGTGTTCAAGTCCACTGGGGACCCAGAGAGCTTAACATGACCACACAGCCAGTATTTTCTGAGTGCTTCTGTGTGCAGGCATGGTCCAAGAGATTCCCTGGCTTTCTCCCATGTATTCCCCTCACGCTGCTGCCAACTGGTGCTATTCTTAGCCCCATTTTATGGATGAGAAAACCAAAGTTTAGAGAGGTTCAGAAACTCATCCAGGGTCCCAAGATGGTAGCTAGTGGGACTGAGTTTTAAACCCAGGCTGGCATGAGAGCCTGCAGGCTGCCGCGGGAGCGGTGCTGGCTTGGCCGATGGCAGAGAGTGCTCCTAGAGGTGGAACCTGCAGGATTTGGTAACTCACAGGGTATGACATGAGGAACCGAAGGCTGGTAACTTTGGACCCCAGGTAGCTGGGAGGATGGTGATGCCATTAACAAAATGGGGAACACAGGCTTGGGAGTGGAAGCAGATCATATGTAGGATGAAACTAGGTTTTGCACGTGTCAGGAGGCACAGCAGGATGATGTGGTTAGAACAGAAAATGATGGGGGCATAGAACCAGACAGTTCCTGATCAGCCTTCCCCAGGTGACCTTGTATTCCAAACGCAGAGACATCTTGTTGAAGGTTTGGGGCCTCCTTTCCCTTTAGCCACTTTCATACGTAACCTGTGAGATTATGGACCCACTTGAAGCTGCTTCAGGGTGCATGTTCAGAGAGCCAGAGGCTCCATGAATCAGTCACCTCTGATGGGCCACCCATCCTGGCCAGCTTGCTTGGTGTGGCGCAGGCTACGCTTCTAATCCCTGTTACCTAATGAGTAAAGAAGCGTCTGTCTTATGTCTGTGTTACTTACAGGACCTTTCCATTATCCAACCAAGTCAATAAAGAAACCAGTGTTTCCCAATTAAGGCTTTTGCTTTTTTCTGGTACCTTTTCAGCTTCTAAATTCGTTTATTTCTGCAACACGCCTCCTGTGCTCTCAGACCCTGGCTGGGATGCACCACCCAGTGGGCTGACTCATGGCTGCTGCCCTCATTTCCACTCTGGTTTCTATGGAAATAGACGTCCGATGGCTCAAAACAAGGTGAGGGCTTGTAGACACCTCATGATTCCTAGGCATTTATAAGCCCTATTTGTCCAACATCGGTTGCCATGGAAACAGGTGCAGAAAAGGTTTTCTCTCTTATCTGATTTTTTAAAAATTTTACCAAAGCAGTTTATGAGTTTTTCCTTTAATCACAGAATTTTGGAATAATAGTACATTTCATGTAGTGAAGCATATTTCTAGTTTTTGATTATTTGATAAGTAACTTATACTTAAATGCATTCTGAATTACTTCATTCTACAATATTTATTTAATAAATAAATAAGTTTTACCCATTTGATCAAATCACTATCACTTGGTATTCAGAGATGAAACTCATCCAGGGTCCCAACTCATCCACACACTATCTTAGTGTCTGGGTCTAGAAATATGGCTAGAGAAAAAATAGTATTTGGCCTACTATTCCTTCCAACTTAAGAACTCTAGGCATCTAGGGCATAGATGTCTTGAATTCTCATGGAAGGACAACAGGCCATATACTACTTTTTGCAATTTTTTTTTTTGCAAAATATAAGGTGTTTTTTCCAATTGAACTTAGCGTTTTAGTGATCAAAACTAACGTTTATGCTGAACCTTAGCAAGTGGGAAAAGCCACCTGGTTATTTCAGCCTGACTCTTACACCATCTTGACCAAGGTTCTTCGTTCGTTGCTGCTTGGTTTTAAGAGCCCAGGGTCTGTTTACTCAAATTGAGCCATTTTGTATCTAAATTCTGTATGCCATCCATGTTATATAAAATATAGAGCATATCTGTTATAGAAAACATAGAAGCAATTTTCTATTAAAAGTGAGCAAATGAGCAACACATCATGCTCGGTTTAGTGGAATGACCAGGGCTACATAACTGATAACTGATGGTCATTCATTAAACATTTGTTAAGCATGGTTTTTTGTTTTGTTTTGTTTGCATTTTTTTGTTGCTTTTTTTTTGAGAGGGAGTCTCACTCTGTTGCCAGGCTGGAGTACAGTGGTGCTATTTTGGCTCACTGCAACCTCCACCTCCCTGGTTCAAGCAATTCTCTTGCCTCAGCCTCCCAAGTAGCTGGGACTACAGGCACGCACCACCACGCCCAGCTGATTTTTGTATTTTTAGTAGAGATGGGGTTTCACCGTGTTGGCCAGGATGGTCTCAATCTCTTGACCTTGTCATCCACCCACCTTGGCCTCCCAAAGTGCTGGGATTACAGGCATGAGCCACCATGCCCAGCCAGGTATGGTGTATTAAAGGTAAGCTGTGATCTGCTGCTAGAGGCGGTCAAATCTTTAAGGGGAAAAGCAGAGTAAGTTCACTTGAAATAGACAGAAAAGCAGGCCATGCACAGTGGCTCATGCTTGTAATCCCAGCACTTTGGGAGGCTGAGGTGGGAGGATCTCTTGAGCCTAGGAGTTTGAGACCAGCCTGGGTAACACAGTGAGACCTCATCTCTAAAAAAAACTTAAAAATTAGCCAAGTGTGCTGGTGCATACTTGTAGTCCCAGCTACTTGGGAGAATGAGGTGGGAGGATTGCTTGAGCCCAGGAGGTTGAGGCTGCAGAGAGCTGAAATTGTACCACTGCACCCCAGCCTGGGCGACAAAGTGAGACCATGTCTCAAAAAAATAAAAATAGAAAAAGACAGAAGCAAAGTGAACGTTAATGTTTCTATGTGGGGAGGAACACTGCAGAGAATTTGCTCTGCAGCTCACTTTGCAGCTGGTTATGTGCTACTTTCTGGCATTTATTTTCATATTCTCTTTTCTGGTGGATGCATTTTTTTCTTTTGCTGCTGTTCACACTGCCTTTTATTCTGTGTTAGTGAGCCATCAGTGCTGCTGAGACAGGGCTGGATCAGTGTGGTTCTCCAGATGCTCCCTACTACCTGGCACAGCGCTTGGCACATACCAGTGGTGGGGTAGGGATTCGCTGACTGAGCACGTGCCCTATGTGGAATATTGTGCAGGGCTTCTGATAGTTCCACTCTGCAGAGAATCCCTCCAGAGGAATGTAAGAAGGCAAATTCACCCAATCCCAGCCTGGAGAATTTTCACGAAATGTATATACCTGTGTAATTCAGATACTCACCCACCCCCTCAAGTTTTTGCCCTCTTCTTGAAATTTGTATAAATGGAGTCATTCAGTATGATATACTCATGTGTCTGGCTCATTTGATCAATGTTATGTTTGCTAACCCCCAAACTACCCAAATCTTAGTGGCTTTAAAAGCAATAATATTTTCTTCCCAATTCTGTGAGTTGGCTGGGCAGGTCTTCTGCTGGTTTCACCTGGACTTTTTCATGTGGCTGCATTCGACTGGATGTCAGCTGGACCAGAAGGTTCAGGGTGGTCTGGCAGTCGGTGCAGGCTGGCAGTGCAGTGCCTCAGTTCTCTGCCATGTAGACTCTCTCCTCCAGTGAGTTGGAACTGGGCATCTCTGAGTTCCAAGAGGATGAAGTTGTAAACTTCCAGTCCTCTTGAGGCTGAGGCTCCAGGATTCTCAGGGGCTCACTTCTGCCACGTCCTACAGTCAATGTCACAAGGCCAGCCCAGACTCAAGGGGTTAGAAAAACAGACCCTTCTCTGCATGGGAATAGTGGCAAAGGTACATAGCAAAAGGACATGCTTGCCAGGATGGCAGGAGTTTGTGGCTGTTAAAGTCTGCTCGGGAGACTCATCTCAGAACAAACCATTTGAAGATAGCTTTTGTCTGCAAAACAAAATAGGCTTTTACAGTTTCACACACCCTTTTTTTCCTTTTTCCAAAATCTAAGATTTTTTTTCCAATTGAAGTTAGAGTTTCAGTGATCAAAACTGACATTTGGCCAGGCGCAGTGGCTCACGCCTGTAATCCCAGTACTTTGGGAGGCTGAAGCAGGTGGATCATGAGGTCAGGAGTTTAAGATTAGCCTGGCCAAAGATGGTGAAACCCCGTCTCTACTAAAAATACAAAAATTAGTCGGGCATGGTGGCGGGTACCTGTAATCCCAGCTACTTGGGAGGCTGAGGCAGGAGAATCGCTTGAACCCGGGAGGCAGAGGTTGCAGTGAACTGAGGTCGCACCACTGCACTCCAGTCTGGACGACAGACCAAGACTCTGTCTCAAAAACAAAACAAAACAAAACAAAACAAAAACAAAATAAATGACATTTATGCTGATCTCAACAGCTGGGAAAAGCCAGCTGGCTATTTCAGTCTTATACTACCCTGGCCTTACCAGGCTGTAGCCTCAGTTCTTAATTTCAGAAGCATTATCATTATTTTTCTAACAGCAAAAAAGTAGTACTGTAAGGTCTAAATGAACTAATCTATATAGCGTCCTGAGCAGAGTGCCTGATGTGTATAGTACACATTCGGTTCATGGTTGTTTTTTTTGTTTCCTCCTAGTTCACCCAAGTGGATCAAGCTCTAGGAATCTTGTAAAGACTGACTTGGCTAGAATTCATCTATTTAACAAATATTTATCAAGCACCTGTTAGATGCCCAAGTCTATTCTATACCCTTAGTCATTTTCCTGTCTGCTCATTCTACCAGTTACTAAGAGAGGAGTATAGAAATCTCCAACCAAATTGTGAATTTGCCTCTTTTCTCTTTCAATTCTGTCAGGTTTTGGTTCATCTGTTTTGGAATTCTTTTGCTTTAAGCATATATATGTGTAATTCTATCATCCCTCAGTGTTGACCCTTTTATCACCATGAAATGTCCTTCATCTCTAATTAATAACGTCTCTAGAATATTTTGTCTGTCTGATAGTAATATAGCTGCTTCAGCTCTCTCCTGCTTACTGTTTGCATGACATATTTTATTCTTTTACTTTCAACCTATTTGTGTCTTTTAATATAAAGTACTTCTCTTGTAGCGAGGATATAGCTGGCTTTTGCTTTTTTAGTCCAATCTGACAATCTACCTTTGATTGGAGGATTTATTTAGTGTGTTCACATTTTTGACAGTTTTATTGAGGGCATAACTTATATACCATAAAATTCATCTGTTTTAAGTAAATGGGTAATTCAGTGAATTTTAATAAATGTATAGAGTTGTGCTACCATCCCCACAATTCAATTTTAAAACATTTTCATCACCCTAAAAAGTTCCCTTGTACACATTTGTAGTCAACCCTTGCCTGGGTCCCCCACCCCCACAAACCCAGGTAACCACTAATCTGCTTCCGTCTCTAGATATTTGCCTTTTCTAGACATTTTATATTGTGGGCATATGGCTTGTCTTTTCATTTTCTTTTTTGTTTGTTTGAGACAAGGTCTCACTCTTGTCACCCAAGCTGGAGTACAGTAGTACAATCACGGCTCAGTGCAACCTCCACCTCCTGGGCTCAAGGGATGCTCCCACCTCAGCCTCCTTGAGTAGCTGGAACTACAGGTGTGTGCTACCACTTCCGGCTTTTTTTTTTTTTTTTTTTTTTGCTAGGACAAGGGCCCACTATGTTGCCCAGGCTGGTCTTGAACTTCTGGGCTCAAGTGATCTTCCCACCTTGGCCTCCTAAAGTGCTGGGATTACAGGCATGAGCCACCACACCAGCCATCTATTCATTTTCTTAATAGTGTCTTTTGATATGTAAAAGCTTTTTATTTTGATGAAGGCTTATCTTTTTTATTTTTTCATTTATGGTCTGTGCTTTTGTTGTTGTATCTGAGAACTTTTTGCCCAACCCAGACTGTCTCATCCTTGGCACTATTGACATTTTAGGCCAGATAATTCTGTGCTGGGGGGTTGTGCTATGCACTATTGGGTGTTTAGTAGCAACCCTGGCCTCTACCCATTAGATGCTAGTATTAATCTACCCCTCTTCCCAGTTGTCACAACCAAAAATGTTTCTAGACATTACTAAACGTTCCCTAGGAGGCAAAATTACTCCTAGTTGGAAACCATTGGCCTAAGCCAACATTGCAAAGATTTTCTCTTACGTTTCCTTCTAAGGGCTTTATTGTTTTAACTTCTATGTTTAGGTGTAGAACCATTTTTAGTTAATTTTTGTGTGTGATGTGAGATAAAGATGTAAATTCATCCTTTCGCATATGAATATTCAGTTGCCCCAGTACCATTTGTTGAAAAGACTGTTATTTGACCCATTATATCACTTTGTCAAATCGCAGCTTTATAAAAAAAATAGACTACAAATATAAGAATTTATTTCTGGACTCTCAATTTTGTTCACTTGATTTATATGTCTAGCTCTATGCTAGTACCACATGATGTTATTTACTATAGCTTTATAGTAGGTTTCAAAACATGAGTCCTTCAACTTTGTTTTTTTTTTTTTCAAAATTGTTTTGTTTAATATTCATTCATTTATTTGTTTGTTTTTGAGATGGAGTCTTGCTCTGTCGCCCAGGCTAGAGTGCAGTGGTGCAATCTCAGCTCAATGCAACCTCTGCCTCCTGGGTTCAAGCGATTCTCCTGCCTCAGACTCCCAAGTAGCTGGGACTACAGGTGTCCACCACCACACCCAGCTAATTTTTGTATTTTTCGTAGAGAAAGCTTTCACCATATTGGCCAGGCTGGTCTCAAACTCCTGACCTTGTGATCCGCCTGCCTTGGCCTCCCAAAGTGCTGAGATTATAGGCTTGAGCCACTGTGCCTGGCCAATATTCATTCATATTTAATGTATCAGTTGATACGGTTGGCTTTAATTCTGCCATTTGCTATCAGTGTTCTATTTATCTCTTTGTTCCTCTGTCCTTCCTGCCTTCTTTTGTATTAATACATCTGCTGCTGCCCTTTGTATTAGGCCAATATTTTTTAGTATACCATTTCAATTACCTGTTAACTTTTTAGCTGTATTTGCTTTTTTAAGTTGGTGCTAGGGATTCAGTATGCATCTTTTACTTACCACAACCTACTTCGTGTTAATACTGATTTATTACTGGTAAAATATAAGAACTTTGCACCAGTATGGCTCCATTTCTGTTCCTCTTTTGTACTCTTGTTGCCATATATGCTACATTTTTATTTATTATCAACCCAGTGCTATAAATAGTCATATATCGTTTAAAGAAATTAAGGGAAAGAATATGTGTGTGTGTGCGCGTGCATGCGCATGTGTGTATTTCCACCTACATATTTACCATTTCCAGTGCTCTGTAATGCTGATCTCTTAACAACAAATTCTGGGTTTTTTTTTTTTAATATGGAATTTTCTTCAATTCACCTTTTTTTTTTTTACTTGCTACCTTTATTTTTGAAGCATAGTTTCACTACATACAGAATTCTTAGTTGACAGGACACAGTAGCTTATGCTTGTAATCTTAGCACTTTGGGAGGCTGAGGAAGGTGGATCACCTGAGGTCAGGAGTTCAAGACCAGCCTGGCCAACATGGTGAAACCTCATCTCTACTAAAAATACAAAAAATTAGCCAGCCATGGTGGCACATGCCTGTAGTGACAGCTACTCAGGAGGTGAGCAGGAGAATCACTTGAGCCCGGGAGGCAGAGATTGTAGTGAGCCGAGAACAGGCCGCTGCACTCCAGCCTGGATGACAGAGCGAGACTCCTCCGTCTCAAAAAAAAAAAAAAAAAAAAAGAATTCTTAGTCACCAGGTATTTTTTCCCCAACACTTCCAATATATCATTCTTTTTTTTTTTTTTTTTTTTGGCGATACAGTCTCACTCTGTTGCCTGGGCTTGAGTGCAGTGGTGTGATCTTGGCTCACTACAACCTCTGCCTCCCGGGTTTAAGCGATTCTCATGCCTCAGCCTCCTGAGTAGCTGGGATTACAGGCAGGCACCACCACACCCAGCTGATTTTTGTGTTTTTGGTAGAGACGGAGTATCACCATGTTGGCCAGGCTGGTCACAAACTCCTAACCTCAAGTGATCTACTAGTCTCAGCCTCCAGAAGTGCTGGGATTACAGGCATGCTCCACTGCTCCCAGCCCCATTGTTTCTGATAAGAAGCCAGCTGTTAATTACATCTTTTATCATTGCTTCCCTGTATGTAATGGGTTATTTTCCCCTTGCTTTTGAAGATTTTTTTCTTTGGTTCTCAGTGATTTGGCTATAATGTACTTTGGTGTGGGTTTTTTATGTTTATCTTTTTTAGGGTTCATGGAACTTTGTTTTTTTCTTTTTTTTTTTTTGAGATGGACTCTTGCTCTGTTGCCCAGGCTGGAGTGGAATGGCACGATCTCGGCTCACTGTAACCTCGTCTCCCAGGTTCAAGCAATTCTCCTGCCTCAGCTTTCCGAGTAGCTGGGATTATAGACAGCTGCCACCATGCCTGGCTAATATTTGTATTTTTAGTAGAGACAGGGTTTCTCCTTGTTGATCAGGCTGGTCTCAAACTCCTAACCTCAGGCGATCCACCTGCCTTGGCCTCTCAAAGTTAGGATTACAGCCGTGAGCCATTGTGCCCGGCCCAGAACTTCCTGGATCTATAAGTTACAGTGTTATGTTTTGTTTTTTTCACAAATTCAAGTAGTGTGTAACCATAATTTACTCAAGTGTTTTTCTCTGCCCCTTTCTTCTTCTGGAAATCTAGTTGCACACATGTTAGAATGCTGATATTGTCTAACAGATTTCTGAGGTTCTTTATTTTTATCCAATGTTTGTTCTCTTCTTTGAGCTGGATACTTTGTCTTGATCTATCTTTCCAATTAACTGATTCATCTACCCTTTTTTATCTGCTGTTGAGCTCATCTACTAAATTCTTCATTTTAGTTGTACATTCCAGTTCTAGAGTTCCCGTTTGGTTCCTTTTTACAGTGTCGATTTCTCTGTTGAGATTTCTTGTTTTTCACAGATTCTTAGTATTTTTTTGAACTTCTGAGCACATTTTCCTTTATTTCTTTGAACATATTTATAATAGCTGATTTGAAGTCTTTTTCTGCTAAGTCTAACATCTGGGCCCACTCAAAGTTAGTTTCTCTTGTCTATTTTTACACCAAGGACAGGTCACACTTTTCTGTTTCTTTTCCGTATGTAGTAATGCATTTGGTTGACAACCAGACGTTATAGATAATGTGTTGTCCTGATTCTAGATTGCAGTTTTGTTCTCCTGAGGGCTGTTGCTTTCATTCATTTGGTAAGCAGTTAACTTGCCTGCTCTTAAACTGAGAAATGTACCTTCCCTGTAGAACACAGCCACTGGTGTCTCTAACATTTTCTCCAATGCTAAGAGTCTCCCCTGCATAATGTAACTGTTGATTGCAATGGAAATTATGCCCAGACACCTCAAGCCAGTAAGGTTTCCACCTTCTGCTGCTTGAGCTGTGTGTGGATTGAGGAATACATTTGCAAGCACAAAAAATTATCTGCAAGTTTCCCCACACTGCTAGTTTCCTGTGAGTTCCTTGGGGTTTTCTGCATGTACCTGTAATTGAGCAGTCAGTCAGAGATGTGTGGAGTTGGTAACATCTCTGAGCTTCTGCAGCTGTCTTGCTTCCAGATGTCCCCCTTCAATTTCTAGCAGCTGTGCCTGCCACTTGCCCTCTACCATGTTCACACCTCCACGCCGTGGGGTTTCACTGCCTACAATCAATGGGAATGCCTCCAGGCAGGAAGGCCGTGAACACAGCATTCTCGCCCAGTGCCTTAGCACTTCCCCGCCGAGCAAGAACTGCTCAGATTGTTGCCTGCCATTGGTCATTTTCCTGTGTCCTGGAGTGATTGTTTGTAGTAAACATGTCACATTTTGCAGTTGATATCTATAGAGAGGAATTGCCTGACCTACTCATGTTCCTGCGGCCAGAAGTCATCAGGCTCTGGGGATATACCAGTAAAGGCAAAATAGACGTCCTGTTCAGTCAGAGAAGGCAGGCCTTAAACAAATAAGCAAAGAGAGATATGAGTCAAGCAGTGATGCGTGCTTTGAAGAGCGGTGGGGCAGAGGGAAGAGCAAGTGGCAAGGCCCTGAGGCAGAAGCATAGTGGGGGCCTTCCAGGAACAGGAAGAAGCCGGGAGGGAGCAGGAGATGAGGTCAGATTGCCTAGGGCCTTGAGAAGAACTTCTGCTTCTGTCCTGAGAGAGGCGGGAAGCTATTAGAAGTCATTAATGAAGAGTGACATTATCACTACTCTTGCGTTCTTAAGTTCTCAAAGTGCTAGTTTACTGATTTACAGTGAGAAATAAAACTGTCTGAGTGAAATCAGTGTCATTGACTGGGTTGGGCTCTTCCTGGGACTTGAACTGAGACTGAAGGCACTGGGACCAGGTAGCCTTGTAGAGCCGATGAACATCCAGGTGGAGGTGGCATTTGGGCTTAGCCAGATGTCCCCCATCCTAGGATCAGGAGCCCTGTCTGGGTCCTGATTCTGCCCTGTACAAGTCTTAATTTCTCTAAATGGGCTAAAACTAACTGCCACAAATCTGAGCAGTGCTCAGCCCAGCATCTCACCCCTGTGCTGGGCACTAGTAAGGGGTTTTAACCCAGATGTGGGCATAACAAACACCTGAGGCTCATAAGTCTCCTGGTGGTCCCAGGTACCCAAGCTCCTTAAACTGCTAAGTGACTGGGGACTCTTCCTCACACTTTGCTGTCATCTTCCAGATGGTATCTTGATGCTGTGGCTCATCGTTCTGGAAGTCACTTTCATCTCCCGCTTCATTTCCTTTCTGCTCCACATCCTGGCTTAAGCCTCATACCCCTCTCTGTACTAACTTCCCAGCCTTCAGTCTCTGCCCCTCCCAGCTTGTCCTGCATGTGGCCACCAGACCATCTTCTTAAAGCAGAGTTTGGACCACATGGTGACATGATCACTTAATTTTTAAACTAGAGAACATTTTAAACTTTTCAGAAAGAACAGAAAATAATATAACAGACAGCTGTAGCTGTATCCCTTCATCTCCCTCCCCAGAATTAATCACTATCCTGAAGTTGGGGTATAAATTTCACAAAGGATTCTGTACTTTCATAATATATACTGTTATGGTTTTTAATTTTACATAAGTGGCAGTATTATATGAGTTGTTTACTTCCTTGCTTTTTTCATTCAACATTATGTGTTAGTATATTAGAGGTTTACTCATACCAAAACACACCACCCAGTTCACCCACTCAGCTGCTGTGTGTGTTATTTAATTGTTAGAATAAGCCCCTGTGTGTTTCTCCTTCCTTTCCTGTGTTTTCCACAGTGCAGCAAAGAGCTTCCTCATCTTTGTGTCCTTGTACACCTGAGTGCTTCTCTACAGATCACACCTAGATGTTGAATTGCTGATGCAGGGGGATGAGGGTCTCATCTTTACTAAATCCTGACAAATTGCTCCCCAAAAGGGCTGGCGTATTTGCACATTCACATGATGACTTTTAAAACACGTTCTTAGGCCAGGCTCAGTGGCTCACACCTGTAATCCCAGCACTTTGGAAGGCCAAGGTAGGCGGATCATGAGGTCAAGGAATCGAGACTATCCTGGCCAACATGGTGAAATCCTGTCTCTACTAAAAATTTAAAAATTAGCTGGGTGTGGTGGCATGCACCTGTTGTCCCAGCTACTCAGGAGGCTGAGGGGAGAATCCCTTGAACCCAGGAGGCGGAGGTTACAGTGAGCCAAGATCAAGCCACTACACTCCAGCCTGGAAATAGAGTGCGACTCCATCTCAAAAAAAAAAAAATTAAAACACGTTCTTGCTCTCCATCACCTAGTACAATCTCAAGTGGCTGATGGTAGTATTCAAAGCATCACTCATTAAGACCCTGTTTGCCTTTATGTTTTTATTTATATTATTGTGTTTTTTCACCTGTAAAAATAGAGATAAAAATGACAGAGAGGTGAGATCAGCGAGTTCCTCTATGGCCCCAATGGACAAAAAAATATGGTAATGTCCTTTCCTTCCTTTCTTCCCATATAGTGTCCACTCTCTGGTCCTTCTTCTGGGGCTATACAGAATAAGCCTAATCCAGAAAAGGCAGTGGGAGGGGGTGGCATTAAAGCCAAGGCTGGTACCTGTTTTGATCCCTGGTAGGTGTCTTATTGGCAGGTGAGCTGGTAGTTACAGCTCACTGAGGTCTTGGACATTCCTGTCCTGTGTCATGTGTGCATTTGCTCAGCAGGCTCCTCCTGCCCTTATTCCAAGTCCAAGGCAACAGGCAACAGGTGGGGCCAAGTGTGGAAACCTCTCTATACCTGCCAGAGACCCGCAAAAATCACAGATGCATGGTTAATACTGAAGGTAGAGTCAGTGACTGGCTGAATCTGAACACCAAGAAAGAGTTCAGTAGCTAACTCCCTGTGTTTGAGTCCTGCCAGACAACTTACCAGCTGGTTGTGGCCTTGAACAAGCTGGCAAACCTCTCCAAGCCTCAGTGTTCTCATCTGTAAAGTGAAAAAATTAATACCCTTTTCATCAGGTGCTTGCAAGGATCAAATGAAACAATGCATGTCAAGTGCCAGGCAGACCCAATGCCTGTCAGCTGTTTTTAACACCATCCTCATGGTCTGGAGGCAGACTGGCCTGATGCAAGCCTAAGTCTGCTGGAGTGGAGGTTCCTCATCTGTTGCCTGGCCAGAGTTAGAGCCAAGGCCAGGAGGTGGCCCGGATGAAGTGGGGATGGAAAGCAGCTGGTGGAGAAGTAAAACACCCTCAGCTGGGAAAGGAGGGGTGGAAGGAGCCCAGAGCCAGGCTGGTCCCAGGCCACACTTTGGGTAGCAGCAGCCTGGGAGTTTTTCCTGAGGTTTTTTCTATGAGAACTTTGAGATTCATCTAAACAGCATTTCAGAACATATACAGTATATGGAATAATCGTTTTTTCTTATGACATTCCTGCTGACACATAAGAAAATCCCTTGATTGGGTCAGGGGTGTGTCCAGTTCTAGAGTGGTGGTTTCTGCTTAACTAGCCCATCCTCACCCGCTCGAGATTGGGGCGGGGACATGCCCTGCCTTGTTCCCTAAGTCTTCTGTTCCTCTTTGTACCTTGTCTCCTGAGCACATTCTTGGACCCTCTGTTTGGAAGGGGCCGTGATTTCGGTCACCTCTTCCTCTTCTCCTTATGAAGCACAGTGTCTGTGGTGCTGCTGTGACACTGGGTTCCTCTCCCTGTCATCTCGCAGAAGCTTTCTGCTGTCTTTCACTGTCCCATGGAGCCTCCAGGTCTTCTCATATTCAGTGTCTTAAAGATTTCAGTAAGCCCTGCTTTTCCTAGGGCAGCTTTGCCATCATCTTCACATTCCTTGCTGTTTTTGCTAGAGTACAGAGAAAGTTTAAATACATACATTAAGCAGCGAGGGCAAGAGACTGGGAGAATCAGGGAAGTAAGGGTGTTTGGATTCTCTGGTGTCTATCATACGGTTATTTAATGAACTCGTCTGATTGTGAAACCAGCTGTCATACCCTGGGCTGCATTTCTGTGAATAGGGAAATAAATGTAGAGGGAGACTTTTCTGCATCATGGTGAGCCCTCAAGGATCCTGGACTCGCTTCCGTCTGCAGTCCTGGGCACGCGCTCAGGAGGAAAGCTGCACACGTGAACAGGGCCCGTTCCACTGGGGCAGTCTGTGCATCATGCTGCCCGGACTGGTCACCTCAGTCCACCCTCGCTCTCCCATGTGGAATATTTTTCCCTTATTTTCACAAAGAGTGAGATTTACAATTCAGTGTTCTGAGAAGGTGTCTCAAATTTAAACTACTTATAGAAATCTTATAATCATTTCAGGGGGAAAACACACTGGATACTTTCACTTGTCGTATGTAAAACCACTTGAACACATTCTGCTCTGCATTCTATCTGTAAGAATCGAGTTTTCAAATGCATTTAGTGGTCACCCTTAGTTTTATTTTCAGGCAATTGCTTAGAATCTGGTTTGTCTGGAGTATTATGTATCGAAAGCCTCCAGTTAAGAATCTTGTAGGGTCATGAGGTCACCAAGCTGCCGTGGGGAAGCTTCGTATTAGGACATCTAAATTCATCTCAGCTCAAGTGCCTTTTTAATGAGACATTCTTAATTTCTTGAAGTAATCAGTTATCACTGCGCTCTAACGCTGGTAATCTGATGCATTCTGCTGTAGTACATAAAGACCAGTAATTTTAGTAAAATTCCTCCAACAATGGTATTTAAGACCCACCCTAATGAGGCATTTATTCTTGAAGTATTTTTTTATCCATCACTCCCTTACTTCATAGATTTTAAAATATGTCGTTTCATTTGGAATTCACAAGCAGCTCAGACAAGCTAGTACAGTGGCTGGTGCATTGTTGCCCAGAGCACCCAGCACAGGAGCCTTGCGCCAGGCTCAACTGCTTGCATGGAGAGACCCTAGCAGAATTCTTCCCCCGAGCAGGGCGTGGTGGCTGACACCTGTAACCCCAGCACCTTAAGAGGCTAAGGTGGGAGGATCGCTTGAAGTCAGGAGTTAGAGGTTATAGTGAGCTGTGATTATACAACTGCACTCCAGAGTGAGCTACAGAGCGAGAACTGTCTCTTTAAAAAAAAAATAGGGGGAGAATCGATGACAGCAGTGCCTTCTCTACCAGCTGGAAGGCCTGAGCTGGCATTCTCAGAGGGTGCCACTTGGCCTCACTTCTGGGTTTGCCTATTTCAAAGAGACCAGATCCATCCTCAGAGTTGTTTTCATCTGCCTGGCATTGACAGAGAAAGTGGAGCAAGCTCCTGCTATCAGCAAGCATCATTTCTGGGAGGCTGTCTGCTTACACTTCCCACCACGGAGAGTGGGCTCCTCTGCCTGCAGGTGTTGCTGGGGACAGCTAAGTGAAGCTCTGGCTTCTCTGTTGAGCTGCACTTCCACTTCAGCTAGTGCAGCGCGCCGTACTTCCACTGTCTCCACTCCTGAGCCCTAAGGATGCCTCCGTTTCCTTTTCACCAATCTCAGTATTTTTCAGAGACCACAGCAGTGACTTGTTTATATCCACACAGTATCATGGCATTCCAAAATCAGAGAATTTAAGAAATTTCTTCCATCAGTAAGTCATGATTTTAAAGGAGGCAGCCAGGTGATCCCATTGACTAGCTAGAGAAAAGGAGGCACTGACAAGAATCATGTCTTTCTGAATTAGAACCTTGGTACAAAACTTTTTAAACCAAGAACCATCAATTTGGTAATGATTTTCACCTCAGTTTTCTTACATCTATGGATTTTACATTAAAATATCAATAGCGTTTGCCTGCATGTTGCACGAGAGAAACTGAGGCAGCATCAGTGGAACCTGGGAGTTGGAGGTTGCAATGTGCTATGATCACACCACTGCACCCCAGCCTGGTCAACAGATCGAGATCCTATCTCTTAAAAAAATAAAAATAAATAAAATAAAAAACAGGCACAGTAGCTCACGCCTGTAATTCCAGCACTTTGGGAGGCTGAAGCAGGCAGATCACCTGAGGTCAAGGAGTTCGAGACCAGCCTGGCCAATATGGTGAAACCCTATCTCTACTAAAAGTACAAAAATTAGCCAGGCGTGGTGACGGCACCTATAGTCCTAGCTACTTGGGAGGCTGAGGCAGGAGAATCTCTTGAACCTGGAAGGCAGAGGTTGAGGTGAGCTGAGATCCCACATTGGACTCCAGCCTGGGTGACAGAGCGAGACTCCGTCTCCAAAAAAAAAAAAAAAAAAGAAAAAGACTTTTGCTAGCATTGACTGAGGTTAGCCGTAGACTGTGTGATTCTCATTGAAATGGAATGTGGACGTTTGTTTTGTTTCTTAATGTTTCATATTCCCTCCTGGCAGGGAAGTGGTGTCTCACCAATACCTTGGTGAAACTGTGATTCCAATGCCCATTTCCAGCTGGGGCCTCTGAGGCTCCGTCCCCTGGAGAAGAGATGAAACACTACTCCATGCCCAGAACTCCCTGCCACTCACTCAGACCACAGAGCTGCTGCTTTGGTTCACAAGAAATCTCATTTTCCTAAAATTCATCATAAAATATACACACACCCTTTGATCACTGAGATGTTGCTATTTTGGTAAAGTAAACTCTAAGCCAGGCAACAACATAAATCTTACATAACCGTCCCAGAGTTGACCTGCAGTAGGGCCTCACATATAGGATTACCTATAAGGAAATTTCAGGACAGCAAGTTTGCTAGCACTTGGCAGAGCTGCCAACTCAGGTGAAGCAGTAGAAGGTGGCTGCCCTCACTACAGGGCATGAATCCCAACTAAAGCCTAGATTGCAGTGGTAACTGTGAGCCTGGGCCCCCGGTGGCGCAAGAGTGATTTCTCCATTTGCGATTAGACAAAAGAAGGGAAGAGAGAGGGACGAGACCCTGAAGTTCAGATACCACCACAACCCCACTCCCATCATTCCCTGGGTCCTGTTGAGCTCAGTCCCAACCAGGCAGCAGGGACCCAGGCTGTCCAGCCTGTACCTCCTCAGAAACAGGTTTCTCCTGCGGAGCCCCAAGGGGCCAAGTCAGAAAGACCTGGGCAGAAAAGGGCTGCCTCAAGCTTAAAGTCCAAACTCCTAGACTCAGAGTTGGGCTACTGCTGTGGACTTGTCACTTCTCTGGGCCTCACTTTCCACACCAGGAAAACAGGCATAATAAAACAAATCCATACCAAGGCAATGCCCTCAAATGCAAGCTAGCAGTAGTATCTCCTTGCAGCCCCTTCCCTGAGTAAGAAGGTGCTGATTGTTGGAAAAGGCTCTGGATTGATCCAGGACCTGCATCTTATTCTGCTGGTTCAGGCCTACCTTTGGGGACAGCCTAGAGTAAGTTGAATCCCCTTTTCTTAGGACAGCCCATCCCAAGGTGACACCATCTAGTGATGGCAGGTGGCACTGACTGTGTGCTAAAGAGACAGTGTAGAGATGGGCAGAGTCCCCCAGCACAGCCCTACCCAGGGGCCACCCTAGGACAGGCAGCATCACATTTCAGGGCCCAGTTCCCAGCCACACCCCCACACCCCAGGCCCAGGAGGAGGTTGAGCCTTCATAGCCCTTGGAAACTGACTCGGGCAAATGAAACTCACCAAAGACCAGAACATCCTGAATGACTAGAAATTAGTTGGAAATGAAGACAGGGTACTCATGTTTGCAGAACAGAGCTTTCTCTTCCTGTTGGCAAGTTTCAAGGAGCCAGTTATAGTCATTAGATTGTTGGGTGGGCCAGGAGTCAAGGGAAGGACAGGCTAGATGATGGCCTGCTCTCCCCTGCACCCTAGACCACACCAGCACTTGGCTGCCACCTTCCTCCAGGGCCCCTCCTTTCCCTTTTCCCCATCATAGCCAGCAGCTTCCTCCTTTTTGAGTGAATATTTGTATTGCTCTTTATAATTTAACCTGCAAAGGACAGTCTAAGGTCAGTGCAAAGCTTTGGCAGGGACTAGGAAGGAACAGGGCATCCTCCCCTTTATTATTTACCTTTGTGTAAATGTGCGTGCCGTCGCTTGGCATTACATTATACAAAGCCTTGTGATGTCTCACATAGGCTAATTGTATTTTTAACTCTTCTGTTTTTAATTCAAGATCAGAACGTTTCCATCACTCAAGGATTCCTCATAGAAGGATCCCTTTTACAGTCACCACCATTTCCTCCTTAACACCTGGCAACTACTAATCGGTTCTCCATTTCTATAATCTTGTCATTTCCAGAATGTTATATAAATGGAATGATATAGTATGCAGCCATTGAGGATTGGCTTTTTTCACCAACATCACTCTCTGGAGAGTCATCCAGGTTTTATACACCCGTAATTCTTTTTCTTTCTAAGTAGTGTTCTGTGATGTGTATTACCGCAATTTGTTTACCTGTTCTCTTGTTGAAGGATTTCTATTGTTTCCAGTTTGGGGCTACTATCAGTGAAACTGCCATGAAACATTCATATACAGATTTTCGAATGCCAACAAGTTTTTATTTCTCTGGGATAAATGCCCAGGAGTGTAATTGCTGGTTCTATATGGTTGCATGTTCAGCTCTTTTGGAAATTGCCAAAATGTTTTTCAGAGGGTCTGTATTATTCTACATTTCCACCAGCGATGTATGAGTGATCGAGTTTCTCTGCATTCTCGCCAGCAATTGCTATTGCCACTGTTTTTTATTTTTGCCTTTTTTTTTTTTTTTTTTTTTTTTGAGACAGGGTCTAACTCTGTCACCCAAGCTGGAATGCAGTGGCGCATTCTTGGCTCACTGCACCCTCTGCCTCCTGGGCTGGGATCTCATGCTTCAGCCTCCAAAGTAGCTGGGATTACAGGTGTGTGCCACCATGCCTAACTAATTTTTGTATTTTTAGTAAAGACCGGGTTTCAGTATGTTGCCCAGGCTGGTCTCAAACTCCTGAGCTCAAGTGATTTGCTCACCTCAGCCTCCCAAAGTGCTGGGATTGCAGACATGAGCCACTGCACCCGGCCTATTTTTGCCATTGTGATAGGCATGTGGTGATATGTCATTGTGGTTTTAATTTGCACTTCCCTAATGACTAGTGATATTGAACTTCTTTTCATGTGCTTACTGCCATCCGTATATACTCTTTGGTGCAATGTCTCTTCATGTCTTTTGCCCATTTTCTAATTAGATTGTTTGGGTATTTTGAATGTTGAGTTTTGAGAGTTCTTTACATATTTTAGATACTAGTCTTCTGTTGGATATGTGGTTTCCAAATACTCTCCCTGTTTGTAACTTTCCTTTTCATCTTCTTAATAGGGTCTTTGCACTGAGCAAGTTTTTAAATTTTTTGGTGATATTCAGTTTATCAATTTTCTCCTTGTATGGGTTGTTCTAAAAATGTGTTAGTTTTACATTTAAGTCCACGATCCATTTTGAGTTGATTTTTATATGAAATGTGAGAATTAGATTGAGGTTCAGTTTTTTCCTATGAATGTTCAATTTCTCCAGCACCATTCATTGAAAGAGCTATCTTTTCTCATTGAATTTCTTTTGTACCTTTGTCTAAAATCCACAAAACTGTTTTGTATAGGTCCCTTTTGGAGTTCTCTGTTCCACTCCAGTGATCTATGTGCCAGTAGCACATAATCTGGATTACTGTAGATTGAAATCATGTAGATGGATTCTTCCCATATTGTTCTTCTTTTTCAAAGTTGCCTTAGTGTGTTCAATTTTCTTTGCCCTTTCCATATAGATTTTAGAATAATCTTACCTATGACTACAAAAAAATCTTGCTGGGATTTTGATAGAAATTTCATAACACCTGTATGTCAATATGGGGAGAACTATGTTGAGTCTTCTGATTCATGAACAAGGGGTGCTTCTATATTTATCTGGATCTTTAATTTCTTTTTCCTTTTCTTCTGAGACAGAGTTTTGCTCTTTTTGCCCAGGCTAGAGTGCAGTGGTGTGATCTTGGCTCACTTCAACCTCTGCCTCCCAGGTTCAAGTGAGCCTCCTGCCTCAGCCTCTTAAGTAGCTGGGACTACAGGTGCCCACCACCATGCCTGGCTAATTTTGTATTTTTAGTAGAGACAGGTTTTCACTATATTGGCCATGTATTTTTTTTTCTCTGGGATAAATGCCCAGGGGTATAATTGCTTGTTCTATATTGTTGTGTGTTTAACTCTTTAGGAAATTGCCAAAATGTTTTTCAGAGGGCCTGTATTATTCTACATTTCCACCAGCAATGTGTGATTGATCGAGTTTCTCTGCATTCTCGCCAGCAATTGCTATTGCCACTGTTTTTTATTTTTGCCTTTATTTATTTATTTATTTATTTTGAGATAGAGTCTCTTTAACCTGGGCAAAAAGAGCAAATCTCTGTATTTTTGGTAGAGATGGAGTTTCGCCATGTTGCCCAGGCCATGCCAACCCTTCCCCTGATCTTGAACTCCTGACTCAGGTGATCTGCCCCACCACAGCCTCCGAAAGTTCTGGGATTATAGGCATGAGCCACCACGCCCGACAGATTTCTTTCTTTAGAGTTTTGTAGTTCTCAGCATACAGATGTACATGTTTTGTTAGATTTATGCCCATTTCTCATTTTGAGCAATTGCAAATGGTATTGTATTTTTAATTTCAATGTTTGTGTGTTCCTTGCTGGTATAAAGGAATTGATTTTATGTGTTTTTCTTCTATCCTATGAGCTTTTTGAATTCATTACTTCTAGGAGGATTTTTCTGTGTGTATGTGGTTTTTTGTAGATTCCTTATTTCTACACAGGCAGTCATATTATATGCAAATGGGATAGTTTTTCTTCCTTTTATGATCTGTATGGCTTTTATTTCCTTTTTTTTTTTTTTTGCCTTGTTGGGACTCCTTGCAGGGACTCCTAATTACTGCCAAGTATGAGTAGAATTCCAGGTTCCCGTGCTTGGTGTGGTTGACACCAGATGATGGGGGGTTCCTGGATCCCCTACTAGGCCTCCACTAATGCCTCCCTGCCTAGAAGGAACAAGAGTGCCACATTCATTGCACCCCACATGACTCATTCTGACAACACCTCAAGAAGGGTGTGAGGGGCATCTGTTCACTGCCAAGTGTGGGTACAAGTCCAAGCTCCCACCTGGTCTCCACTTACATTGTGGGTTTGGGGCCTCCTTACCACCCAGCAAGGATGCAGCTGCTGCCTACTGGGCCTTCTCTAGTATCACTGCCAGAGGTGTTGGGGTGCACGGCCCAGCCTGGTGAGGGTACAGCTGGAGCTCCTGAGGTTCTTGCTGGCGCAGCCGGGAGTGGAGCTACAGTGCTCTCTCTGGTGTTTATTTCCTACAATTTTCCTGTCATGCCAATCCTTCCCCTGTCCTGGTCCTTTGTCTAAAAAGCAGGCTTTGGGGGACTTTTTTTGTCTTCACCATTGACATTTCTGGGTTGTTGATTTCTTGGGCTCCAAGTGTGGCGTATATGAAGCAAAAAGAAAACTCAGGCAGCCTGGGTAACACGGTAAAACCTCGTCTGTACAAAAACATACAAAAATTAGCTGGGTGTGGTGGCATACACCTATAGTTCCAGCTACTTGGGAGGCTGAGAGGGGAGGATCACTTGAGCCCAGGAGATCAAGGGCACAGTGACCTGTGATCATGCCACTGCACTGCAGCCTGGGTGACAGAGCAAGACCCTATCTCAAAAAAGAAAAGAAAACCCAGGGAAGTCAGCAGCTGTCATCCTTGGGTCTCAAGGCCCCTAGGCAGTCTGCCTTCTCTCCATCTTTCAGGGTTGCCTTATGTTTCTTTTATAGGTAGTGCCCAGTGTTTTTGGTTGTACATGGTGGGAGGAATAGGGAAAGGAACATCCACTCCATCTTCCCAGAAGCAGGAGAGTGCTGCCCTTTTGGTTGAGTCTTGTTACTTATCGGCTGTAAACTTTCTTGAGATGAACAAAGCTATTCCAGAGTTTCCTATTTCCCATAAGGCCTGTGTATATGAAGGTGCTTAATAGTGACTGACTAGGCCAGCCACAGTGGCTCACGCCTGTAATCCCACACTTTGGGAGGCTGAGGCAGGCAGATCACCTGAAATCAGGAGTTCGAGACCAGCCTGACCAACATGGCGAAAGCCTGTCTCTACTAAGAATACAAAAAAATTAGCTGGGTATAGTGGCAGGTTCCTGTAATCCCAGCTACTCAGGAATCCCAAGCTACTCAGGAGGCTGAGGCAAGAGAATCACTTGAACCCAGGAGGCGAAGGTTGCAATGAGCTGAGATTGCACCACTGCACTCCAGCCTGGGTGATAAGAGTGAAATTCCTTCTCAAAAAAAAAAAAGTGATGGACTAGCTGTTCATGTGGTGCCTTGACCTCACAGGGAGAGAAGTTCTGTGAACTGTGATTAGGAGAGACTTTAAAGAGTCTTCTAGAACCTCTGCACACCTAAGTGATGGAGGCTCCCTAGGTGCCCAGCTTCCTGAAGAGGCTGGTTGACCTTGTGCCTTTTGTCTTCATGGAGAGGTTGGAAGCAGAGACAGACTACCCCAAGGCCCCTTGGAATCTAAGCCTGCAAGTTGCTGTGGTTGGCTGAAGCCTTCTTGTTTCATGACAGCTACACATTCTGGGGAGCCACTCCTTGGGAGCTTGTGGCAGGGTGTCCGGGCATTCACCCCATGTCTCCTGAAACAGGAGGACCATGACATCATGGAAGCCGATCTGGACAAAGACGAACTGATCCAGCCCCAGCTTGGAGAACTCTCAGGAGAGAAGCTTCTGACCACGGAGTACCTGGGGGTAAGTGCCACACGAAGGGTGGGGATCCTGAAACAGAAAGGCCAGATGGACCCTGATGGGTTTCGTGTTTTCAGTGACGCAGAGGGCTTAGCTTGGTTTGTTACCATACTGTGTTGATGAGAAGGTCCACGTTAGCCAGTCTGCTCTCAGTGGCCCTGAAGTGCACTGTGGCCCTAGCTACCTATCACAAGTAGGCAGGTGTACAGAAGGGAGACTGGGGAAAGATAGAGCTAGAAGGCACATGCCAGAGGCCTTTGGAACATCAGAAGGTGTGCCTCACCTCTGTAGTCATCGCCTGCCATACCACTTTTTTATTTCTGCATGCCTTGTGTATTGGAAGGGAATACTGTGGTAGACTTGCAAGTCATTGGCCCAAAGGTGTTGGCTGAAGCTGTCAGAGCCCATGAGGTTACCCACTGAAGCACAGTGTGGGTCAGCAAGGAGGGGCATTCCAGCAATTAGGAGTGGGAGAAAGGAGAGGGCCCCTAAGAAGGCCAGTAAGTGAGTAGTCACAGGCTTCTAAGGAGAACTGAAGACGGTTATGGAAATAGAAGGGAGGGTCTTTCAGGATTGAGCCGGTGGTCAGTCCAAGCATCCAGGAAGTCTGTGGAGTCATCACCTGGGATGGGGCCTTAAGCTGACCTCTGAGAGCTCCCGTTGGCTCAGATGCTCAGCCAGCTCCAGAACCACTGGCTTATGACCCACCAGCTAAACAGGGCAGGATGTGAGTCAGGAAAGCAGCCACTCCTCAGGAGAGGATAGAGCCAGGGCCCACAGGTGTTTCAGAGAGCAGGTGGAGCGGCCAGGTGGCGCAGGTGGGATGCTGGAGAGTAAGGGTTTGGAAGGGAGGAACAATTGCCAGGAACCAGGACCAACTCAGACTGAAACCCTGTGTGGGACTGCTGAGCACATAGGGCAGAAGAGTCACTAAAAGAGGCTCCTAGGCCGGACATGGTGGCTCATGCCTATAATCCTAGCACTTTGGGAGGCCGAGGCAGGTGCATCACCTGAGGTCAGGAGTTCGAGACTAGCCGGGCCAACATGGTGAAACCTTGTCTCTACTAAAAATACAAAAATTATCTGGGCATGGTGGCATGTGCCTGTAATCCAGCTACTCAGGAGGATGAGGCAGGAGAATCACTTGAACCCAGGAGGTGGAGGTTGCAATGGGCCGAGATCGCGCCATGGCGCTCCAAAAAAAAAAAAGAGGCTCCTGGAAATTTGAAGCTGGCAGTTGCCTCAGTCAGTTGTTTGAACCACAAAGTCTCCTCACAGCCAGCAGATTGGCGTTGGAGAAGAAGGGTGGAGCCAGTGTCTCAACAATTAACTGGCACAACCAGAGCCTTGGGAAGGAGAAGGATGGTGCATGCGTGTGGCCTGAGCCTTCATGGGAGCAGCTGGAAGCAGAAGGTGCCCGCCAGGTCCCATGGCCACCCCCCACCCAGACCCTCCATAACTCCCCAGGACACTGGGCCCCGGTCACCTGGCCCTCGTCCCTTCCTCATCATCTGTGGAACTTCAGGGGCTCCAGGCTGAACTGCACTGCGTGTTGGTGGGACTTCAGGTTGCAGACAGCCACAGTCCAGATCACGTGGCTTTGTAGATCATGGCAAGGGTTTTGGATTTTACTCTACAAGAGCTAGGACGCCACTGGAGGTGAGAGCAAGGAAGTGACTCGGTTTGACTCATGTTCTAACACACCCACTTATATTTTCACTCTGCTGCATTGTGAAGAAGGCAGGGAGGTGACTGATGGAGGCAGAGGGCAGGGTCGGGGGGGCAGAGAACCACCACGGCCTCCATCAGGAGGGGCTGCTGGGTAGTACCTGCCATGCCTTAGAACATCTCAAGGATCAAAGGAGTCTAATTGACCTGGAGCTGTTTACATTGGGTCAAATGGGAGGTGCTCAGGGAAGGTCAGAAGTGCAGCAGTCAAGGTTCCAAGTTGTTGATGGAAGTCTAAGCCATGACTAGGCCTTTGTTTCCCTCTGGAAGAACACTGGCTTTGTCATAGAGACTGCGCCATGTCATAGGATAGAAGTGTCTACAAGACATTCCTGCTTCACGGGCCAGCAATGAGGAAAACAGAGGAGGCAGATTGGTCTGGCTTCCTCAGATGACACGTGGTGATAGCTGTTGAGACCGCGGTGCATGTACCCCTGACCGTACTGTTGCACAGATAGACACGCAGGCACGTAAACGTGAGCAAGGGTGTCCATCTGTAGCCAGGCCAGACAGAAGCCTGAACACAGCCCTCGGTTAGTAACTTATAGTGAAATGCCATGGATGCAATCTTCTGTTGATATGGTAAACATCTTCGGCAACAACAAAAAAGCAGGATGCAGAATGTGATGGGGCTGCCAGTTTAATCATACAGATTGGCGAGGCACAAAGGGACAGAGCTTTCAAATCAGGAACCCCAGTTTAGTGGCATCTGGAAATGGTACCATTTTACTATCATATGTAGTTGTAAACCTCCTAAATGTTTATGCTTGATCCTTTTACTAGAAGGAAACTGTGGGTGGAGATGTGAGTAGTGAGAAACACAGAAAGAACCTGCTGTATAAATGGGAAGACCAAGTACAATTTGGTATTTCCCATGGCTGCAGTAGCAAAGCACTGCTAACTGCAGACTTAAAACAGCAGAAATTGGCTGGGCATGGTGACTCATGCCTGTAATCTCAGCACTTTGGGAGGCCAAGGCAGGTGGATCACTTGATGTCGGGAGTTCAAGACCAGCCTTACCAACATGGAGAAACCCTGTCTCTACTAAAAATACAAAATTAGCCGGGCATGGTGGGACATGCCTATAATCCCAGCTACTCAGGAGGCTGAGGCAGGAGAATCGCTTGAACCTGAGAGGTGGGGATTGTGGTGAGCTGAGATCGTGCCATTGCACTCCAGCTTGGGCAACAAGAGCAAAACTCCGTCTCAAAAAAAAAAAACAGCAGAAATTTATTCTTTCTTAGTTTTGGAAGGCAGAAGTTCCAAATCAAATCAATGTGTTGTTAGGGCTGAGCTTCCCCGAAGAACTCTGTGGGAGGACCCTGCTTGCCTAAGGCTGTCCTTGGCTTGTGGCTGCAGCCTGCCAGTCCCTGCCCTGGCTTCACATAGCCTTCCCCTCTTCTGTCTTTTCTAAGGACAATTGTTCCCCGGGTGACCCATGATGAGTTCTTCATCTTAAGGGTCTTTATTATATCTACAGGGGTCCTTTTTCCAAATAAACTTATTCACAGTTTCCAGGGTTCAGGACATGGACATAGCTTTTGGGTTCAACCCACCACACCAGGTCACCGTAGGATCTCATGAATATTTTGATTAGAAAATTTAATGTGGAGCAGTAAGAAAATTTAATGTGCCACCCTGTCACCCGGTCTTGTGATCTGACATTGCCAGCCTGCCAGCCTCTGTGTGCTGGGTGGGGAAATCTCAGAAGACAGGGTCCCACCTTGCCATGCCCTGGCTCTTGTGGTGCATGAAAAGCCTTTAAATTCACATTTTTGTCACGTTTTATGTGTGTGCCAAGCTGGGGAGCGCTGAGCAAGATAGAAGACATTTCACTGGGAATATGTGCCTGAAAGTCATGACCCAAGCCTCTTGTTCTCATGTACTGGGTACATTGCAGATTTTTCAAGATGAGTCTAAAGATCTTGGCTTTTTGAAACATTTTGTCAGAAAATTATATTTGAAAAGCTTTGATCGAACCAGTGCCATCTGCCCAACACAGCAGAATGCCAAAGAGGCTTAAGACACAGCTGTTACCTTCAAGAAGTTTACAGAAGGCACCAAACAGATAAAACTGCTCTTGCCAAGTGATGTAGATAACAACTAGGAGTGGTCAGTGGCCGGCAAGTGTGATCTTGTAAAGCGAGAGCTAGTCCCAGATCACTGAATCTGGGTTCAGGATAGAGTCTAGGCCCTACCCCATACCATAATCCCAGGAACTAGTCATGGTGCACGCCAGTTATTTTAAAACCAGCCAGCAGCTCGAGGGGTAAGGGTGGAGGTGCGACTGGAGCGTCCACCAGAGTGTTCAGGGTTGGGAGGAAGCTCTTCCCCAGGATCCTGGACCAGTAGCCCACACCTTCCCTGCAGAGCCACACTGCTAGTCCCCACACTCCAGGTCTATCCACACAGTTCCTCTGCTCTGCAGAGCACAGGCTATGCAAAATGCTGAACAGCACGGAGATCTCAGAAAGCTAGTGACGGAGAACAAATCACTCTTCCAAACCTTGTGGAAAAGTGACGATGGCACCGTGAGATATGTTGCTTACTCATAATTCTAGTGAAGCCATGGGCTGTGTTCTTCAGGCTGTGAACGTCAGAGTTCAAAACTGCTGACTTTCCTCCTGCTTCTCTTGCCTCTAGTATTTGTGAAATTTTTAGTGCCATGGGTACTGTGCTGAGTAATCAGCAACACCTCTAGCTGGGCATGGTGGCTCACGCATGTGATCCCAACATTTTGAGAGATGAGGCGGGAGGATCGCTTGAGCTCAGGAGTTCAGGACCAGCCCAGGCAATGTAGGGAAACCTTGTCTTTACTAAAATTTAAAACAATTATACAGGTATGGTAGCACACCCCTGTCTTCTCAGCTACTCAGGAGGCTGAGGTGGAAGGATCCTCTGAGCCTAGGAGATGGAGGCTGCAGTGAGCTGTGATTGTACCACGGCACCCCAGCCTTGGCAACAGAGCAAGATCCTATTGCAAAAATAAATAAATAAATAAATACAAATACAAAACAAGTCTTCCTAAAAAGAATGCCATGACTTAAATAGCTTCATCACCTGGGTTAAAGGATATAGACATTTATGACAGAATCAGAGAATCCCAGTTTTTTTGTTTTATTTCAAAGTGACCTTTAACAGTAATAGGCAGATCTCAAATTAATTCAGCGCATGCCATGGGCCAAGCCCTGTGTGGACTGCTTCACAAGACTCCATTTGACTTAATTCTCCCAGCAAACTTACGGGGCATCTTCCACTGGCATCTGCATTTTACCGAGGAGGGCGCCGAGGCTGAGAAAGGCTGAGTCGCTTCCAAGTGTTACCTGAGCCCACCTGCCCTTTACCACTCAGCCGGGCCGCCTTCCAGCAGCCCTGGCCGTTGTCAGGAGAGTGGATTCTGTACTTGCAAGTTGAGAGAGCTCCAACCCATGTGACGTAGTCATAATTACTCTATGGTCTATGTTTTAATCACAAACTCAGTTTTGGGGGGAATGCCACTTACGAATGCTGATCGCTCCTTTCCATACCTCTTTTCCCCCTCCATCAAGTGAGAACCCAAATTAATGTAGTTTCCTAAGAATCCCCAAAAGGGCTAGTTGAAGTGCAGGTTCCTGGCCCCACCTCCAGAGAATCTGTGGCTGTGGCAGTGGCCCCAGGAGTGTGCATTTTTATTTTACCCTGAAGTGGTTCTGAAGCAGGAGTCTGGGCCCTGGAGACTTTGCCCATTTGGACAGAACTCAGGGTGTTAATGCAGGTGCTCCTAGCCTGTCTTCTGCAGCACGGCACCATGCAGGGCTGAGGCCCTCCTAGGCTGGGATCAGGCCTGGGCGAGCACCTGGAGAGAGGAGAGGGCCCTGGGATCCTGCTGTGCCTAGAGAGGCAGAAGCATGAGGCGGCTTGTAGCGGGCCTGAGATCTGCTTCTCTCCACTCACAGCGAAAACCAAAACTGTAGGAGAAAGGGGCCTCTATTTCCAAATAATTACTTTTAGTTGTTTTTTTTTCACATGTGTCTCCACTTTGGAGCATTTCCTAATCCCTTTCAGTCAATGATTCCTGCCCTGCATGCTCCTGCTTATTAGGGGATTTGTTGGAACTGACTCAGTGTCTATATTCTTGTGCATGAAAACACAACCAAACAAGCAGGGAAAAATCCCAAAGCCTCAAACACTATGAATTCTTTTCATTTGCTATTTGTTTCTTATTCTTTTTTCTGATTACAAAATAAATGTATGCTTAATCTAAAAAATCAAAGTAGTCTGGGCGTGGTGGCTCACACCTGTAACCCCAGTACTGTGGGGGGCCAAGGTGGGTGGATCACCTGAGTTCTGGAGTTTGAGATGAGCCTGATCAACATGGAGAAACCCCGTCTCTATTAAAAATACAAAATTAGCCAGGCATGTTGGTGCATGCCTGTAATCCCAGCTACTCGGGAGGCTGAGGCAGGAGAATCGCTTGAACCCAGTAGGAAAAGGTTGCGGTGAGCTGAGATCCCATTGCACTCCAGCCTGGGCAACAAGAGCGAAACTCTATCTCAAAAAAAAAAAAAAAGTTACACTAAACAGAACATAAAGACCAACCATAACGCTACCCAACCAGAGATAATCACTATCTCTTGTTATCTTTCCTTTATCAGTTAGGATTGGGCGGAGCTGCAAATAGCAGAGAGTCCTGCCTTATCATTCCAGCTAAAATTCCTGGTGGGTGAGGGCCATCAGACCCCAGGCTCTTTTCATCCCTTACCATGACCCCGTCTGCCAGAGGGCAGACTCAGGCTTTGTGGCGCCTCCAGCTTACAACAGCTTGGGAGGCCATAGTAAGCTGAGATTGTACCACTGTACTGCAGCCTGGGTGACAGAGCAAGCTTCGTCTCAAAAAAAAACAAAGACAAATGTAGGCTGGGCATGATGGCTCACGCTTGTAATCCCAGTGCTTTGGGAGGCTGAGGCATGAGAATCACTTGAGGCCAAGAGATCAAGACCAGCCTGAGCAACATAGGGAAGACCTGTCTCTACAAATTAATTAATTAGCTATGGTGGCACATGCCTGTAGTCCTGGCCACTTGGGAGGCTGAGGCGGGAGGATCACTTGAGCCTAGAAGGTTGAGGCTTCAGTGAGCTATGATTGTGCCACTGCATTCCAGCTTGGGTGTCAGAGCAAGACCTTGTCTCTAAACACACACACACACACACACACACACACACACACACACATAAAATGATCATGTGACACATTAAGTTTCATTAGCTCTGTGGTGATTCTGCCTTGATATCTTCACTCACATGCTTCTTGCCTCTTGGCATATGATGACAGGTATAGCTCCTGGCACAAATCTCTGATAAACTCAGGAAGAAGGCCAAATGTGCAGGTCAGCCAAATCTGCCTCCTGTGGTGCTTTCCTGAACTCCACTTGGTGACCTCCACTTACTTAGTGGTTAAAACTGAATCCTAGGGCCCCTAGCTGCAAGGAAGTCTGGGAGGTTTGTTTGTTTCTTATTTTTTTTGAGACGAAGTCTCACTCTGTTGCCCAGGCTGGAGTGCAGTGGCATGATCTCGGCTCACTGCAACCTCCGCCTCTCAAGTAGCTGGGACTACAGGTGTGTGGCACCACGCCTGGCTAATTTTTTTATGTTTTTAGTAGAAATGGGGTTTCACTGTTTTAGCCAGGATGGTCTCGATTTCCTGACCTTGTGATCCGCCCGCCTCTGCTTCCCAAGGGCTGGGATTACAGGCGTGAGCCACTGCACCCCACCTGGGAGGTAAGTATTTTTAAGTAGACACATTGCTGTGCCAACAAAATCAGTTCTGTTGGTCAGGAAGGAGAGGGTGAATATTGTGTAGACCAACAGTGTCTGCCTCCTCTTTCAGTCTTTCAGAGAATTTTCTATGTGTACAGAGATAGCTAGATATAGATGATTGATTGATAGAGTGTACCTGTATTTTCTTACAGAAATTCCCACTGCTTTATAATGTCTTTAAGTGATTCACACTCAAAACCAATAAATGAGAAATTTTTTGCCCTAAATTGACATGTTGACCAACTTTTACTACTGAATAAATTGCATTCAGCTAAATGATAGGCTATCTTTTTTTTTTTATGGGCTTAAATGTGCTGCATTTTCTAGTAGCAGAATGTTCTTTCAAATAAAATCTCTGTAACATTGATGAAAGCCGAGTTCTCTGGCATCTGAGTACAGGTGGATGTCAGGAACCCTTGCTCTCCTCTCTCGCCAGACCCGGAAGCATTTCTGCGGAACAGTATAAACAACTCTGTCTTGGCAGGTTGTCGGACAAGATCCCTCTGAGATCCTCAGCCCGCAAAGGCTTCTTGCAGCTGAGGGGCTGGAGAGTAGGCTGGGTGGCTCACACTGCAAGCTAGGGGATGGGGAAGCCCAGGCCAGCAGGAGCAGGCTGGGAAGGCTGCACTGCCAGGCCCTGCACACTGAAGCCGCCCCACCGAGGGCCTTTCTTCAGGCATTTTTGCAACAGACCAGGCAGTGCTGGCCCACAGGCCAGGCTCAGTTTCCCCATCGCTGGAGAGGAAAAATGCCACCCATTTTCAGTTATTTTCCAGGTTTCTGTAGTTTTAAGGAGATAAAATCACTGTCAGAGTCTAAAATATTCTCAAATGCGAGACATGTTCTGTCTCTTCTAGGAAGGCATTGAGAGAGGCAAGCTTGGATGACAGTGGCAGTGGGGAGGTGGAGGCAGAGGACTAATCACAGGCTCGAGAAACCCACATGGTCACTGCTTCCCCTTTTCCAGTTGCCTTCTTAGTGTTTCTCTGTGGGAGTTCTCAGGAGTCCTCTGGCATGAGGGACAGGACAAAGAGAAGGCAAGAGCCACTCTGGAGGACCGTGACAGTGGGCTTAGCCTGCTCTCCTGGTGAGGAGGGTGTGTAAAGTCACCTTAGATCCTGGATCGGGAAAGTGGGGTGGAAGGGAAGTCAGAGTGGAAGCAGACAGCCGTGTTAAGTGGTTGTGGTGAAATATCCTGCCTTGTTAGATTTCTCTACAGACAGAAAAAATGATGCAACTGTGTTTTCATTTTTATTTACAAGGCTTAGTTACATTCCATTTCCCTCAAGAGGACAAGCACCTCCCACTTTCTCCCTCTCCCAGTCTTTTTCCCTTCCACTCCTCTTTCCATTCCTTCCCCACCTCCAAGTCAGGGCAGGGGTTTTTGTTTGTTTGTTTGTTTGAGATGGAGTCTCAGAGTCTCACTCTGTGGCCCAGGCTGGAGTGCAATGGCGCGGTCTTGGCTCACTGCAACCTCCGCCTCCTGAGTTCAAGCGAGTCTCCTGCCTCAGCCTCCTGAGTAGCTGGGATTCTAGGCACTTGCCACCACACCTGACTAATTTTTGTATTTTTAGTAGAGACGGGGTTTCACCATGTTGGCCAGGCTGGTCTCGAACTCCTGACCTCGTGAAGTTTTGACCCCACCTGCCACTGCCCTGGCTGAGAGCTGTCCCAGGGTCCATGTGAGGCTCGCTGAATCCCATAGGCACCAGGCCTTTTTTTCTTCCTCTTCCTACCGCAGATACTACATAAACCCAAAGAACTTTTCAGCAGAAATCAAGAAATCAAAATGAAATTCCAGTGTTCAAAAAGTTTGTTTTTTTGTTTTTTGTTTTACTTTTTGTTTTGAAATAATTATAGAGTCATAAGAAGTTGCAAAAGGGATACAGACAGTTCCGATGCACCCTTTACATAATTTCCCCTGGTGCCAATATCTTATGTAACTTATAGTCTAATAGCAAAAGTTGACATTGGTACCATCTATAGACTTTATTCACATTCCACTAATTTTACAGTGATTTCCTTTTTAAACAATTTTTCTTTTCTTTTTCTTTTTCTTTTTTTTTTTTTTGAGATGGAGTTTCACTCTTGTTGCCCAGGCTAGAGTACAATGGCACAATATCGGCTCACCCGCAACCTCTGCCTCCCGGGTTCAAGCGATTCTCTTACCTCAGCCTCCCAAGTGGCTGGGATTACAGGCATGCACCACCACGCCCAGCTAATTTTTATATTTTTAGTAGAGATGGGGTTTCACCATGTTGGCCAGGCTGATTTCCAACTCCCAACCTTAGATAATCCACCCTCCTTGGCCTCCCAAAGTGCTAGGAATATAGGCGTGAGCCACTGCACCTGGCACAATTTTTCTTAAGTGTTAACATAATTGTAACCATATTACAAAAAAATTTGGCAGAAAAAATATTCTTAGTTCTACTGTCCTATATAGCCACTCTAATCATGTTAAGTCTTAATCATGTTCATTTCCTTCCAGTCTTTCTACACACTTGTAGCATAATCGAAACCATTGTTTAGCTGGACACAGTGGCATGTACTTGTAGTCCCACCTACTGGGGAGGCTAAGGCAGAAAGGTCATTCCACTGCACTTCAACCTGGGCAGCATAGCAAGACCTCGTCTCAAAGAAAAAAAAAGCATTCTTTATGTACATTATTTATAACCTGATTTTTATTTAATGTTTTAAATCAACATATTTCTCCATAACCTGTTCTTTTGATTTTGAGATGGAGTCTTGCTCTGTTGCCCAGGCTGGAGTGCAGTGACTCGATCTCGGCCCACTGCTACCTCCTCCTTCTGGGTTCAAGCGATTCTCCTGCCTCAGCCACCTGAGTAGCTGGGATTATAGGCACTCACCACCATGCCCAGCTAATTTTTGTATTTTTAGTAGTGGAGGGTTTTCATCATGTTAGCCAGGCTGGTCTTGAACTCCTGACCTCATGATCCGCCGGCCTCGGCCTCCCAAAGTGCTGGGATTGCAGGCATGAGCCACTGCACCCGGCCCATAACCTGTTCTTTATTGTTTTACTTATTTATTCTCCTGTTACTAGACATTAGATCGTTCTAGTTTTACTCTGTAATAATTTCATAATGAACAACCTTGTTTACCTTACACTTTCCATATTTTGGATTCATTCACTAGTATTTATACCCAAGGATGTGTGAGCATTTTTACAACTCTTGATAAAATGCCAAATGGCTTTCAAAACATTGTCTCAAATTTCAGTCTCACTAATGACTGTTAATTAGTTGTAACTAATGTTTTAAACTATTGGCAGCAGTGGATGGGATCATTTTTTTTTTTAAGACCGGGTTTCACTATGTTGGTCAGGCTGGCCTTGAACTCCTGACCTCAGGTGATCCGCCCACCTTGGCCTCCAAAGTGCTTGGATTACAGGCGTGAGCCACTACACCTGGCCTGTCATCTTACAATAGTTGAAGAATGATACTTTTTTTTGTCAAGTTGTAGTTTCTAATTTCTAGTAAAGTGGATCTTTTTTTCTTTTACTTACTAGTAATACTTTCTATTTTATGATATAGTTGTTTGAATTATTTGCCCAATTATCAGTTTAGTGTTTTACTTATAAATTTGTAGGAGCTCCTTAGCTATGAAAATGTTTATCTTTGACTGGGCACAGTGGCTCACGCCTGTAATCCCAGCACTTAGAGAAGCCAAAGCGGGCGGATCATGAGATTGGGAATTCAAGACCAGCCTGGCCAATATGGTAAAACCCCATCTCTACTAAAAATAAAAAATAAAAGAAAGAAAGAAAGAAAGAAAACTAGCCGAGCATCATGGCGCATGCCTATAATCCTAGCTACTTGGGAGGCTGAGGCAGGAGAATCACTTGAACCCAGGAGGCAGAAGTTGCGGTGAGCTGAGATAATGCCATTGCACTCCAGCCTAGGTGACAAGAGCAAAACTCCATCTCAAAAAAAAATGTTAATCTTTAATCTGTTAAATTTGCCTCAAATACTTCTTCCCAGTTTGTTGTGTGCCTGTTGATTTGGTTTATTTTTAACACTATGCATGTGAAAATGTTTGTTTTTTTATTAAATCAAATGTCCATCTTGTTTTCCCTTCTCATTTTTACAAATCCAGTCCTTTCCAGAGATGTGATGAATTACAGTAGTCACTGCTGTCTTCCTTTTCCTGCAGCGTGACTTTCAATTTGTACGCTAAATGATATGATATTGCAAACCCATTAGCAAAAAAAGGGTTTTTCACTCCAATTTCTGTTTACCTGAATAATTTATGACATAATCCTCCCTTATTTATTTGCAAAGCGTCTCATCATTGTAGAGTAGTTTATTCAGCATATTCTGTTGCCTCTCCAGTAAAGGATTTCTCCAGCCCTATTTTCTCTTTCCTTCCACCAGATCATGACCAACACAGGAAAGACAAGGCGGAAGGGGCCGGCCAGTGTGCCGCGGAGCGGGGATGAGCCCCTGCGAAGGCCCGTCACCCCCAGCGGCCACAGAAACGGGTACCCAGTGTAAGTCAGGGCCAAAGGAAGCGGGAATTAACTTTGATTAACTGCAGTGTAAGATGTATGTATTTTTAAAATTCAAAATAAAGCATTCATACTGAAAAGCATTTATCTCTTTATTTTTGGGGGATTTTTTGAGGGAAGGAGGTTGAGTCCTTCTCCCTTTCCCCAGGATTTTTTTGTTCCAGAAAGTGGTTGGATTACAGGATTTCCAGGGACGCTTCAGAAGACAAATGTTGGCAACAGTAATTTCAAAAGAAGGGGCCTGAGAGGAGCCAGGCCCTCTCCAGGACTCCTGTCACGCCTTTTCTTCGGCCTCTCATCCTAATGCCAAGCCCTTTGTTGAGATTGGAATGTCACAGTTTAAAACTCGAAATTGATTTATTTTAGATGACTTTTTGGAACAACTGGATGCAGTTCTTTTAGCTGCCAAGCCTTATTCCTTTTCCATAGCCTTGCTCGTACCCGATTTAGAGAAATAAACTTTTAGTCTGGTTATGTAGAGCCTCTTATCTCCTTGGGGGACTAGACCCCTGTGGGGGAAGGAGCCCAGATCAGACAGTCCAGTGGGCAGTAGACAAGCCACATCTGTGGTTTGGGTGGCCTCTATTCCTAACTGGAGAGAATATTACAGCAAAATATTACAGAGAGGAGGCTAAAACCTCCATATCTTCATTCAACCAATAACGGCCATGTCATATTTTAGATGAATATGCCACGTTTACTTAGGTATCCCCTCAAGCTGGGCAGTTTAGTTCTCTCCAGTCTTATTCTACTGCAATTTTGTAATGAACAACCAGGCACTGGGGACTGAGCATCCACACTCAGAAATGCCTGCCCTCACGGGGTTCTGTACTGCACGGATCCCAGGGACACCAGGCAAGACACACCCAGCTCCTTGACACGTTCTGTCGTGCAGCTAGGATTTGACCTATAAATATTTCGGGGCCCATGCCATAGATGAGTGCTCTGAGATCTGTTTGGTTTGATTTCATAATTAGGTATGATATACTTGTATTTCTAGGAGTTATTTTTTTTCTTCTTTTTTTTCTTTTTTATTTTATTTACTTATTTTTTGTACCATCCTTGTGATAATGAGTTCTCATCTAGGTATTATTTTTAATTGCTGATGTATAAACTAGTATCATGCCCTTGTCTCTCTTAAACTTACAAGCAGTGTTTTTAACCTACAGAAAAGTTGAAAGAATATTACACTGAAGAGCTTCCAGTTAACATTTGTGTGCTCTGTCTCCCTGTCTCGCTCTTCTTCTATGTGTGTAATACCTAATTTACATGAATATACATGTTTTTGCCGAACTATCTGAGAGAAGAATGCAGGCTTTAGCACATAACCCCATTATCACAGCTAAGAAATGTAACATTAATAATACAGATATAGTATTATCACTATTCCTTAATTGTCCCCCAAATGTTCTTTACATCTGAGGGGTTTTGGCTCATTTGGTTTTCATCCAGAATAAGCCAGCTATCAATTACTAGTAAATCTAGTTGATACATATAATATCTTTGTAAATGGAAGTAGTAACAGGAACTAATAAAATTCCTCTTGCTTGACATGGGAAAGAGGACACTGACTCATTGTTTTAAAAGTATTTTTAAATTATTTTTTAAAATAATTAAAACCGTGGTTTCTCTAAGAGGCAACAATGGCATAGGCTATTTTAATCAGAGATAAGGATAAAGGGAATCTAATAAATGTAAGGGCTAACCAGTGGGCACACTCCATTCTTGGGTCAGATGTTCTTCTTTGCAGAGAAATTTGAGGGCATTTTCCATGGCAGAGAGCACATCTGGCTCTTCCCTGATATGTGGGGTGGTTCCATCAAGATCTTTGGCTTGGCAAGCTGCCAGATAGTGAGGGCAGCTTGTTTTCCTGAAACCATGGACCTTCCCACTATAACGATGCAGTCGCCTGCCACCAGCTTCCTCCATCAGGTCTCGACAAACATTTGGATCACTTCTCTGCCATGTGTTCTCATTGCTGGGATTGCGGAAATCAATGAGATGTGGTTCCTGCCCTCAGAAGCAGACAGAGCAAGCTGTGCGGTGGGGAAAGAGCTGGTCAGTGTAATGCAGCGGGCACTCTCCCCAGCTCATGGGCCCTCTGGAGGCCTGCAGGATGCTGATGTGCAAGATTCCTTGTTCTGCCTTCACATCTCGAGCTCACCTCTCAGAAGTTTGAATGCTGGGGGTCTCGGACATTATTCCCTACAGATAAGAGACTACTCTATGTGATGTAAGATAGGCATCCTGGCTTATTTTTCTCCATGTAGAGAGCTACTCTTCTCTACACCACCTATAAACAGCTCTTTTTTTTTTTTTTTTTTTTTTTTT
>PVKP010011612.1:0-60849 GCA_004027715.1 Plecturocebus donacophilus | reverse complement strand
AATTTCCCTCTAGACACTGCTTTTAATGTGTCCCAGAGATTCTGGTACATTGTATATTCATTCTCATTGGTTTCGAAGAACATCTTTATTTCTGTCTTCATTTCATTGTTTATCCAGTCAACATTCAAGAGCCTGTTGTTCCGTTTCCATGAAGTTGTGTGGTTCTGAGTTATTTTCTTAATCCCGAGTTCTAATTTAATTGTGCTGTGGTCTGAGAGACTGTTTGTTATGATTTCCGTTCTTTTGCATTTGCTGAGGAGCGATTTACTTCCAATTACGTGGTCAATTTTAGAGTAGGTGTGATGTGGTGCTGAGAAGAATGTATATTCTGTGGATTTGGGGTGGAGAGTCCTGAAGATGTCTATTAGGTTTGCTTGGTCCAGATCTGAGTTCAAGTCCTGGATATCCTTGTTAGTTTTCTGTCTCGTTGATCTGTCTAATAGTGACAGTGGAGTGTTAAAGTCTCCCACTATTATTGTGTGGGAGTCTAAGTCTCTTTGTAAGTCATTAAGAACTTGCCTTATGTATCTGGGTGCTCCTGTATTGGGTGCATATATATTTAGTATCGTTAGCTCTTCTTGTTGCATTGATCCTTTTACCATTATGTAATGCCCTTCTTTGTCTCTTTTGATCTTTGTTGGTTTGAAGTCTATTTTATCAGAGACTGGGATTGCAACTCCTGCTTTTTTTTTGCTCTCCATTTCCTTGGTAAATCTTCCTCCATCTCTTTATTTTGAGCCTATGTGTGTCCTTGCACATGAGATAGGTTTCCTGAATATAGCACACCAATGGTTTTTGACTTTTTATCCAATTTGCCAGTCTGTGTCTTGATTGGGGCATTTAGCCCATTTACATTTAAGGTTAATATTGTTATGTGTGAATTTGATCCTGCCATTTTGATGGTAGCTGGTTGTTCTGCCCGTTAGTTGAGGCAGTTTCTTCATTGTATTGAAGATCTTTACCATTTGGTATGTTTTTGGAGTGACTGGTACTGATTTTTCCTTTCTATGTTTAGTGCTTCTTTCAGGAGCTCTTGTAAGGCAGGCCTGCTGGTGACAAAATCTCTCAGTAGTTGCTTGTTCATATTTTATTTCTCCTTCACTTATAAAGCTTAGTTTGGCTGGAAATGAAATTCTAGGTTGAAAGTTCTTTTCTTTAAGGATGTTTAATATTGGCCCCCACTCTCTTCTGGCTTGTAGGATTTCTGCTGAGAGATCTGCTGTGAGTCTGATGGGCTTCCCTTTGTGGGTAACCCAACCTTTCTCTCTGGCTGCTCTCAGCATTTTTTCCTTCATTTCAACCCTGGTGAATCTAACAATTATGTGCCTGGGGTTGCTCTTCTTGAGTTATATCTTTGTGGTGTTCTCTGTATTTCCTGGATTTGAATGTTGGCTGGCCTTGCTAGGTTGGGGAAGTTCTCCTGAATAATAAATATCCTGTATTTTCCAGCTTGGATTCATTCTCTCCGTCACATTCAGGTACACCTATCAAACGTGAATTAGGTCTTTTCACATAATCCCATATTTCTTGGAGGCTTTGTTCATTTCTTTTCACTCTTTTTTCTCTAACCTTGCCTTCTCATTTTATTTCATTGAGTTGATCTTCAATCTCTGCTATATTTCTTCTGCTTGGTCGATTCTGCTATTGAAACTTGTGTATGCTTTGCAAAGTTCTTGTGCCATATTTTTCAGCTCCATCAAGTCATTTATATTCTTCTCTAAGCTGTTTATGCTTGTTAGCATTTTGTCTAACCTTTTTTCAAGGTTCTTAGTTTCTCTGCATTGGGTTAGAAAACGTTCTTTTAGCTCAGAGAAGTTTGTTATTACCCACCTTCTGAAGCCTGTTTCTGTCAGTTGATCAGACTCATTCTCCAACCAGCTTTGTTCCCTTACTGGCAAGGAGTTGTGATCCCTTGGAGGAGGAAAGGCATTCTGGTGTTTGGTGTTATCAACAATTTTGTGCTGGTTTCTTCGCATCTTTCTGGATTTGTCTACCTATGGTCTTTGTAGTTGGTAACTTTCGGATGGAGTCTCTGAGTGGATGCCCTTTTTGATGATGTTGAAGTTATTTCTTTATGTTTTTTAGTTTTTCTTCTAACAGTCAGGACCCTCTGCTATAGGGCTGCTGGATGTCCACTGCAGACCCTGCTTGCCTGGGGATCACCTGTGGTGGCTGCAGGACAGTAAGAGTTGTTGCCGGTTTCTTCTTCTGTATCTTCATCCCAGAAGGGTACCTGCCAGATGTTAGCCTGAGCTCTCCTTTATGAGGTGTCTCTTTGGATATACAGGGGTCGGGAAGCTGCTTGAGGAGACAGTCTGTCCCTTATAAGAGCTCAAATGCTGAACTGGGAGCTCTGTTCTTCCGTTCAGAGCTGCTGAGCAGGTACGTTTAAGTCTGCTGCAGCGGAACTCATAACCACCTTTTTTCCCAGTTGCTCTGTCCTGGGAAGGTGGGACTTTATTTATAAGTTCCTGATGTGCTGCTGCCTTTTTTCAAAGATGCCCTGCCCAGCAAGGAGGTGGTCTTGTCACAGTCTGCCAGCAGAGGCATTGCTGAGCTGTTGTGGGCTCTGCCCAGCTGCTGTGTGAACTTCCTTGCAGTTTTCTTTACAGAGGTACAGTTAGAACTGCCTCAGTAATGGTGGTCTGTCTCAGTAATGCTGGTCTGCCTCGGTAGTGGTGGACTGCCTCGGTAATGGCTGACACCCTTCCCCCCACTGAGCTGGACCATCCTGTGTCCAGCTGCGCTTGCTGCAAAACTGTCAATCTTTGTGTGGGTGGGACTCACTGAGCCAGATCACCTGGCTCCGTTTCATCCCCCTTTGTTTTCAGTTGCATGGGTAGCTCTGTATCCCAGGCATTGCAGGCACCAGTTGAAATGGCCGCCCAGATTTGTGTGAGTTTTTGTGTGGAGACCTGCAGTGCCAGCTGAAACAGCCATGCTGGAAACTCATGGTGCCTTTCGGCCTGGGAATCTCCTGGTCTGTGGGCAGTAAAAACTCATTTGGAAATGTGGTGATCACTCACCCTCTGTGTCATTCTCACTGGGAACTGCACCCTAGAGCTGTTCCTATTTGGCCGTCTTGGATCTCCCTCTACTAAAAACTTTCAAATTACAAATGTGGCTTGTGTTATATTTCTATTGGACAGCCTTGCTCAAGACTTTGGCTTCTTAAGGGTGTGGACTGTACCTTCTCTCTCCCTGTCTGTAGACCATAGCACATAGTCGGAGCATGTTTCCTGAATATGTTCACATGAAGTGTTTGGCTTCACTATGATCTTGCTTCATCTAGCAGTTTTCTCTCTGCACAATGAGGCTGGGAAGAAATCAGTTTGTTTAGCTCAGAATCATCATTTGATTGATCCTGCCTTATTACCTGTGGTGCAAATAGAGGTAGCCCCTTTTCCAAAGGCTGCAGGATGAGGAAGGTGGATTGCAAATAGCAGAGGCAGAAATTCAGCACTACCATCCTCCATCCTTTATAGGCAGCTTGGAAACCTGGATGGTAGCATGCAGAGAAACACCTACAGGACAGATTTGCCTCCAGGAGGTGAATGGTTCTGACTTTAAGAAAGAGAATGTATTCCAGAGGAAGTCAGAGAGAAGATTTTGTTCCAAAATATTGTCTCAGATGCTCCCAGGAAAAAACCAAAACAAAACAGCACCTCCCAATCCCCGACCCAGAGAAGCAGCAGATGGGGAACACTGGCCAGGCTATAACAATTCTCATTCAATTGTAATATCAAATAAAGAAGTAATAGGAACAGGGCATTTAGTGGTGGGCTTCTGATAACTTAAACCAGGCTGAGTGAACAGAAAGATCAAAGTAACATTATCACAAGTTGAAAAGGAATGGCCATGAATTTTTTTTTCTACTTAAAATTTTTTCCCTTCTTCTTTTTGAGAATTCATATTGACCTATATTTGACAAGTCTGGTAAACATTTATATTTATATTAAAAGGAACCTTTAAAATACCTATAAAAATCAGGTACTATCTTCCCACTTAGGTCTTTTAAAGTCTTAAATGTTACATCAGGTCTTTGGGTCTGCCACGAGGAATGGGAATACCTGGGTGACTAGGATAAAAGGAGAGAGAAGAAGCCAGTTAACCTTTTGGGCAAATATTTGCCTTGCCCCTAAGGGAGAGTGATATGGTTTTCATGTGTGTCCCTGCCCAAATCTCATGTCAAATTGTAACCTGCAATGTTGGAGGTGGAGCTTGGTGAGAGGTAATTAGATCATGGGGGCAAATTTCCCCTTCATGCTGTTGTCATGATAGAATTCTCATGAGATCTGGTTGTTTAAAAGTGTATGGCACCTCTCCCTCTCTCTTCCTTCTGCTCTGGCCATATGAAGATATGCCTGCTTCCCCTTCACCTTCTGCCATGATTGTAAGTTTCCTGAGGCCTCCCCAGCCATGCTTCCTGTACATCCTGTGGAACCATGAGCCAAGTAAACCTCTTTTATTTATAAATTACCCAATTTCAAGCACTTCTTTATAGCAATATGAGAATGTCTGAGAATGGACTAATACAGAGGTTGTCCAGTGATTCAGTGGGTCTCATCTTCCTCAGGGATCTTTTGATTCCAAGGAACAGAAACCCATTTGGACTTGTTCAGGAAAAGAACTTACTGAAAAGGTGTTGTGAAATCTCATGGAACAACACAGCATCATGGGATCAATCATTGCAAGCAGCCATGTTTCTTTGTCCCTCTGGTGATGCTTGGTTTTTGTGCGTCTCTCCTTCCATCCTGTGATTCTCTCTGCTAAGTAACTTCCTTGCTACTCTTTCTTTTTCTTCTCCCTTGATTTCAGTCTGACTTTGGCCTTCCATAGAGCTGACACCAGGCCTGACTTTTATGGGCATAGAACTCACTGCTCTCATAATCATTTCTGTCTCTTTGTAGTAGAAGTCAAAAATCTTAATCCTTGGGTGGGAGGTCAGGGGTTTCACACCTCCTAGCAACTTAAAAATTGTGTAAGGCCTAACTTCCTAGTTTATTTTATTTTTCCCATCTTTTAATTAAATTTTAATTTACTTTTTTTTTGTTTTTGAGGTGGAGTCTCGCTTTGTTGAAATGGACAAAGGATAATTTTACATATTCATGGGGTACCTAGTGATGTTTTGATACATATAACACATAATGATCAGATTAGGGTAATTAGCATATCCATAATCTCAAACATTTAGTATTTCTTTTTTTTTTTTTTCTGAGCTGAAGTCTTGCTCTGTAGCCCAGGCTGGAGAGCAGTGGCGTGATCTCAGCTTACTGCCACCTCCACCTCCTAGGTTCAAGCAGTTCTCCTGCTTCAGCCTCCCAAGTAGCTGGGATTACAGGTGCACACCACCAAGCCCAGCTAATTTTTGTATTTTTAGTAGAAACAGCGTTCTACCATGTTGGCTAGGCTGGTCTCAAACTCCTGATTTCAGGTGATCCACCTGCCTTGGCCTCCCAAAGTTCTTGGATTACAGGCATGAGCCACCATGCCCGGCCTATTATTTCTGTGTGTGGGAACATTGAATATCCTTCTTCTAGCTATTGTGAAACTATGAATAATTTGTTGTCAACTATAGTAATCCTACAGTGATAAAGGATACTAGAACTTACTTTTCCTGTCTAGCAGCCTCATTTTTGTACAAGTCCTTTAAGTAGAAATACAGTTTCATTGATAATGTCCCTGGTGAGAGCTATGGGATACAGTGAAGTCTTTAGAAATGGTCTTTCTCTTGGTAGTGTTTACTGTTTGTTACTTCCCAACACCAATTTTTCCCACTTTCCTAACAGAACCCTAATTTTGTTCACATATTCTCCCTAACTCCAGCTTTAAGAGTAGACTTAGGCCAGAGGTCAGCAAACATTTTCAGAAAAGGGCCAGAGAGTAAATGCTTTAAGCTTTAGGGGTCAAGGGAAATGGTCTCTATCCCATAGAGAACTTGCAAATGAGCATGTGGCTGCATTCTGATGATACTTGATTTACAAAAACAGGCCAGTGGGCTACATCTGATCTGTGAATTGTAGTTCGCTAACCCCAATATAGGTTAATCTAAGCCAAGGTTTCTCAAGCTCAATATTACATTTTGGACAGGATAATTCTTCATGGTGGGGCTATCCTGTGCATTGCAGGATATTCAACAGTATCCCTGGCCTCTCCAGACCAGATGCCAGTAGCACCCAGTTCCTTCTCTCCAAGTTGCGACGAGCAAAAATGTCTCCAGGCATTGCTAGTTGTCCCTGGGCGGGTCATCTCCCTGGTGACTGTTATGATCCAGAGGTGGGGAGAAGACTCTAGTTTAAATAGACTAATGGAAAGGGCTTAGTGTCTGTTATTTTGGGAGAGGTTCTCTTAGGCTTAGATTGAAACAGGAAAGCATTAGCAGCAAGTACCACTGACAGCCATACAACCATGCTGAAAATTAGACTCAGAGTGAAGTCTGCACCATGGAAGGCAGAGCAGAGGAACAGCAAGAACCTGGTTCTGGCTGGGTATGACGGCTAGCACTTTGGAAGGCTGAGGTGGGTGGATCACCTGAGGTCAGGAGTTCGAGACCAGCCTGGCCAACATGGCAAAACCCCCATCTCTACTCAAAATACAAAAATTAGCTGGACGTGGTGGTACGCACCTGTAATCCCAGATACCAGATACTCTAGAGGCTGAGGCATAAGAATTGTTTGAACCTGGGAGGCGGACGTTGCAGTGAGCCAAGATAGTGCCACTGCACTCCAGCCTGGGCAACAGAGCAGGACTCTGTCTCAAAACAAACAAATAAACAAAAAACCTGGGTCCTTCAGTGCAGCCTAATCCACTGGACCTGAAACCCTCCTTGCATATGGACTTTGGTGGATGAGATGACACACCCCCTTATTGTTTTTGATGCAGCTTCATAGGGACCCTCAGGGTGGGAATATATCAATGTATTCAAAGGATTGCAGTATTCTATCCTGCAGTATGGTTGTATTTGTAATGGCTGAATATCATTCTTAAGGCAAACAGGACAGCAGGGACTGTGATTAGCGGCAGAGTCCCTCAGCAAGGGCGTGGGTGGGGAGGCACAGATTTGTGTCTCAGTACCTTTCTGTTTCATTTTGGCTCCACAAAATGCTGTGTTAATTTTTTTTTTTTTTTTTTTGAGATAGAGTCTCACTCTGTCACCCAGGATGGAGTGCACTGGCGCTATCTCAGCTCACTGCAACCTCCGCCTCCTAGATTCAAGCGATTCTCCTGCCTCAGCCTCCCAAGTAGCCGGGATTACAGGGGTGCACCACCATGCCCAGCTAATTTTTTATTTTTAGTAGAAACGGGGTTTCACCATGTTGGTCAGGCTGATCTCGAATTCCTGACCTCACAATCTGCCTGCCTCAGCCTCCCAAAGGGCTGGGATTACAAGTGTGAGCCACCATGCCCACTCGGCTCTGTGAATTTATCTTACTTCCTGGCCCTATGCAGATGTGGTGGTGCTTCCCATACTGGAGTTGGAATTTTGTGTGAACTGGGGCAGCATTATGTGTCTTTTAGAAGAACTTTGCTTGATAGGTTACAGAGAATTTTTTAAATGGTTATCTTCCTAGGAAGGAGATTTGACCAGAAAAACAGTGGCAGTGTTTGACGTCAGGAACTAAATTGCAAATGTTGTAGCTGCAAAGATAATCGGAAACTAACTTCTATTCAATTCAAATCAGTTTCTCTTAGGATCATGCCCTTGATGTATTTAAGCCTCCCTGCTCTTAACACTCTCCTTCACCCTCCTCCACCAGCTCTTGGCTGATATTGTGCTGGTAAAAATGCACATAGAACAAAATCAGTAAAAAGAAAGCTTCTAAGAAGGTTTTCACAGCAAGCAATTGAGTGGCGATAGAAGTGCTGTTGGACTTAGGCTGGGAGGGCCCTGTCTTCAGAACCTGGCTCGGAGCTGGCAGGTCACTTCACTGTGCTAAGCCTCAGTTCACCCATCTGTGGGAATGGGCAGAATGATATGTACCCACCTGCATCCTCTTGAAGACAGAATGAGGTAATGTATGTGAAAGAGTTAATGAGGCAGAGGATGAGAGGAGAGCTGCTTGAACAGAACAAGGTTGTTCTCAGTGGATATTTCAGGCCTTCATTCTTCTCCTTGTCACTTTTGGTGGTGCCTGGTGACATCCTAATTCCTTTTCTACCCTGGATGTTTTTCGGTTGTGGTTGAGGTTTCCTTAGTCTGGGTTGAGATGAACCGGATGAATCAGACCTACAGAACTGCAGCATTTGCTGGATATTGGTGAGGACATATGGCTCTAGGCAGCAGTCTCAGAGCCAGGTGGTCAGGGGCTCCTCTAGGCAGTTTCCTAAGTCTTGTGGGCAACTGCTGGCAGTTGAATGGTTTAATAGACTCAGAATTCCACATGGCTGGAGAGGCCTCACAATCATGGCAGAAGGCCAAGGAGGAGCAAAGTCATGTCTTACACGGCAGCAGGTAAGAGAGAGTGTGCAGGGGAATTGCCCGTTACAAAACCATCAGATCTCATGAGACTTATTCACTATCATGAGAACAGCATTGGAAAACTCGCCCCCATGATTCAATTACCTCCCACTGTGTCCTTCCCATGACATGTAGAGATTATGGGAGCTACAATTCAAGATGAAATTTGGGTGGGGACACAGCCAAACCATATCACCTCCTACGCCAATAGCTTCTCACTGTATCTAAAAGAGCATCCAATATTTTCTACTGTCTGATGAGGGAATATTCTGCCCTTCTCCCTCCAGAGTGCTCAAATTCTCATTTTTCAGGTCTTCACTTAAAATTGTCTTGGACCTGTTTAAGTCAGGTGCCTCCCATCCCCATTGTCTTCATAGTGTTTACAGCTGCCTGTTGCATGCCTATTTGCATGTTTGTTCATTCAATGTCTGTCTCTTTTACTAGACTCCATGCTTGGGGAGGGCAAGAACAGTGTCTGTCTTATTTACCACTCTTTCCTTGTGCCTGGCACTTGGTAGGTGCTTTAGAAATAAATGGTTGAATAAATGAATGCCATCAGGTTCATGAAATTTCCAGTAATTCTTTACTTCATGCTCTTGGAGGGGGAGAAGGCTTCATTCAGGTGCTGTGAAGAGCTCTGTAGCTGGAGAATCATTCCAGCAGGGAAAGAGGTTAGGAGAACCTTGCAGGTAAACATGTGCACTGTGGTGCCAGACTCTCTGGGTTCAGATCCCAGCTCTGCTCTTGTTACTGTGTGCCCTTTAGCAAGTGGCTTAACCTCCCTTTTACCCTGATTCCTCCTTTGTCAAACAGGAATAACATCAGTATCAGCCTATGAGGGTTAATTGAGGTGATGCTTGTGAAACCCTTGGCAAGATGCCTGGCCCACTGGGTGTGCTAAGTGATGGTGGCTGCAATTATTCAATTAGCATGTGTTGAACATTTCCATTTCTGCATGCTATTATACTTTTTTTCTTTTTCTATATATTTTTTGAAGTTAAAGCACCATTTATTCAAATCTATGTTGAGCATCTGTATTGAACTCCACTCTGGGGATACAGAAATAAGCCCACAAACACAATTCTTCTTCTCATGGGGCTTACATTTTGATGGGGAACACAGGTTCTGAACACAATTACAGGCTGGGTGCAATGTCTCCCCGCCTGTAATCCCAGCACTTTGGGAGGCCGAGATGGGTGAATCACCTGAGGTCAGGAGTTCAAGACCAGCCTGGACAACATGGTTAAATCTCATCTCTACTAAAAATACAAAAATTAGCCAGGCTTGGTGGCACATGTCTATAATCGCAGCTGTTCGGGAGGCTGAGGCAGGAGAATTGCTTGAACCCAGGAGACTGAGACTTCAGTGAGCCGAGGTCACACCACTGCACTGCACTCCAGCCTGGGTGACAGAGACTCCATCTCAAAAAAAAAAAAAAAAAAAAAAAAAAAAAAAAAAAAAAAAAGAAAAGAAAAGGGAAAAAAGAGAACTAGAGTGTGAGGGGAGCAAATTCCAACAGAACCTGTGTGTGTGTGGCATGCGGGAGAGGTGTGGGTAAGGTGAGAAAAGTTCTACCCAAGAATGTAGATCTAAGCTACAGATAGAGCTAAAGGTAGAATAAGAGCCATCCAGAAGTTGGGATTGCAGGGGGAGGTCATGCTACATAGAGGAAACTTGAGCAAAAGTCGGGAGGCTGCAGATACCATGGCATATTTATCACTAATATGTATAAGTGTATACATAGCTGGATAACTCGGATTTGGAAAAAAATACTTGGTTTTTCAGGGATCTTTCCAAAGAAGACCTGCAGATAAGGATTTGAATGCAAGAGTTTGTCTGTTTTGAGATATAGTCTCTTTCTGTCGCCCAGACTGGAATGCAGTGGCATGATCATGGTTTGCTGTAGCCTCAATCTCCTGGTCTCAAGCAATCCTCTCACCTCTTCCTTTCAAGTAGCTGGAACTACAGGTGTGCGCCACCATGCCCAGCTAATTTTTGAAATTTTTATAGGGCTGGGGTTTTGCCATGTTGTCCAGGCTGGTCTTGAACTCCTAGGCTCAAGCAATGTGCCTGCCTTGGCCTCTCAAAGTGCTGAGATTACAGTAGTGAGCCACCATGCCTGGCCATCGAGAGTTTTATCTAGGAAGTGATCATGAACAGCAGTTGAGGAAAAAGGGAATGAGACAGGGATGAGAAGGAGCCAGGAAAGGGTGAGTTTCTCAACAACTGTAGGCAACTGGGTAACTCTGGGGGCCAGTGTCAACATGCACCTGTTATCCCACCCAAAGGGCGAGGGAGCTGGGGTGTTTATACTCCCTCTTCCATCAGTCATTGTTTGAGGCCTGCTCCCAGGGGGCATTGATTTCCTGGCACTTTCATCCTGCCATATGTAACAAAGTGGGCTCCAATTGCCAGTGAAAGCAGTCAAACAAATGAAAGCAGGTGCTGGCCATTGGCAGTTGGGCCAGTGTGGTAAAGGGGAGGGGCTCAGGCAGGGCATCAAGGCATCTGCTACACACCCCAATCTTCTTTGATGCTTAAAGCTATTGGAGTGGGCCAAGATCAGTTTGTGAAGCCTGTTATGAGCTGGTATGAAAAATTTTGGACTCTATCCCTTGGGGAGCCAAAGCAGAAGTGAGGTGCCATCAGACCTGCAACTTAGAAGATCACTCTGGTCACCGGGTGGAGAATGAACCGTTGTGGCCAGAGTGAATACTGACAAAGCATTTGGGAAGCAATTGCAGCTCTCCAGGCAAGAGATGGGGGTGGCTTAGAGCAGGTGGGGTGGGGATGGAGGGAAAGGAGTAAGTTGGAGAGAGGTTTCCGAGACAGAATAGACTAGATTTAGTAGGAGTCTGCATCTGGGGGAGGTATCAGCCCTTTTCCATATCTTCCCTATGCTAAATTAGATGCAGGTGTCCCGGAGACCTGGCAAGTGGGGCTGTAATTTTCCTCTGCTCCCCGATGCCACCCCTTACCTGATAAAGCTCTGTCATCTGCTGCAGTCTCGCTGCCCACTCTTCATGGTACCTTCCAGGCTGCTGGGGCCAGCATAAAATAAATAGCCCCTACTTCCCTCCTTGCCAGCTTTCCTTCTGCCTTGCCCACCCTGCTGTGCCTAGCAAGGGTTGGCTCCGAGTGCCAGCTTCTGAACCAGCATTATTGTCAAGGAATGTGCAAGCAGCCGGGCCAGGGAGCAAGGGGCGGGGATGAGCATTCCATTTGCCATCTGTGGCTCAAGTGAGAACTGTGCTGATGAGAGCCAGGGCCATCTCTGTGTGATGCAGAGAAATGCACTTCAGCTGAACTGGCACTGGAAAAGTCATCTGTAGGCTCACCTGTATGTCCCATGGGGTCACTGTGTTCTTTGACAGTAGGGCTGGGAGAGCAAATGTGGAGATGAGAGGCTGGTGGTGAGAGGTCTCGAGGTCTGCTTTGTCCTCAAATCCAGTTCCTCTGCTAAGCCCTGATGGGCACAGCATGCTGCTATGTGGGGCTTCGTAGCCGCAGAATGCTGGTAGCCCTTGCTAAGCATATTATTGTTGTTAAAAGTCATGCAATTAGCCATTTTCAACCATAAACATTTTATCTGGAGTTTAGATCTTCAGATTGTCAGAATCTGAAAGGATTAGGCTGAGTGCAGTGGCTCAAGCCTGTAATCCCAGCACTTTGTGAGGCCAAGGCGGGTGGATCACTTGATGTCAGGAGTTTGAGACCAGCCTGGCCAACATGGTGAAACCCCATCCCTAGTAAAAATACAAAAATTAGCCATTGCTGTGGCACACACCTGTAGTCCCAGCTACTCTGGATGCTGAGCCAGGAGAAAGGCTTGAACCGGGGAGGCAAAGCTTTCAGTGAGCTGAGATTGCACCACTGCACGTCAGTCTGGGCAACAGAAGGAGACTCTGTCTTAAAAAGAAAGAAAGAAAAAAGTTGAAGGAGGAGTATCCAAGAAATAATTACCTATGGAAAATTGAAAAATTCTTCCTTCTGAGTAAAGCCCATTCCCAAATGGTACTCTGATCACAAAGATGCCAAGAGAGCTCTTGTTACCTTCAAAAGATGCCACTTTTGGCCTTAGATGATTGGCCCAGAAATACACTCGCAGACCTAAGCTGGACCAATTAGCTTGCTTTCCTGGGAGTCTGGACTTAGAACTGAGAGAAAAGTTACATAGTTTCTAGTGCCTGAAATTGTAACATATAGAAAATGGTGAGTTGCTGTTTTTCTGCCATGAAGACTAAGGAAAGAGAGAGAGAGAAGGAGAGAGAGGGAGAAAAAATAAAAAGAGGAGGAGCAGGAAAGACATAGAGATTGTTCCTGAGGCTCAGCTATTTCCCCTCTTTTTTTATTGATACATATATTTGTGCATGTTTATGAGGTACATGTGATATTTTGATATGAGCACAAAATGTGTAACAATCAAATCTGAGTAATTGGGATATCCATGACCTCAAACATTTATCATTTCTGCATGTTTAGAACATTTAAAATCCTCTAGCAATTTTGAAATATACTATTTTTGATTCTTTCAATTCCATGAAACACTTCAATGTTCTTCTCTTCTTCTTTTTTTTTTTTGAGATGGAGCCTCATTCTGTCACCGAGGCTGGAGTGCAATGGCGTAGTCTCAGCTCACTGCAACCTCTGTCTCCCGAGTTCAAGTGATTCTCCCACCTCAGCCTCCCAAGTAGATGGGACTACAGTCATGTGCCATCACACCTGGCTAATTTTTGTATTTTTGGTAGAGACGGGGTTTCACTATGTTGGTCAGGCTGGTCTCAAACTCCTGACCTTATGATCCACCTGTCTTGGCCTCCCAAAGTGCTGGGATTACAGACGTGACCCACCTCACCCAACTGAAACACTTCAATATTCTTAAAATAAATCTGCCCTTCTTGCTTATGCTTGGTCAAGGTGAGTGTCTTTTATGATGAAGGACAAAAAGAAAGGTCTCTTTTCACAGACAGCCAACACTTTAGACCTCTTTGAGGGCTAAAGAGAAAGTTTGTCTCAGTTCCTGATCTTGGAAATTCTTTTGGTGTTTATAGATTCTCCCTGCAGTGGGTAGCCCCTGGGAAGTGTAGGCCAGGTGGTCAATGATAATTTTTAAAAGGAGGGCTGGAAGGCTAGGTGCGGTGGCTCATGCCTGTAATTCCAGCACTTTGGGAAGCTGAGGCAAGCTGATCACTTGAGGCCAGGAGTTTGAGACCAGCCTGGCCAGCATGGTGAAACACTGTTTCTATTAAAAATACAAAAATTAGTCAATGGTGGCAACCACCTGTCATTCCAGCTACTCAGGAGACTGAGGCAGGAGAGTCACTTGAACCCAGGAGGTGTAGGTTGCAGTGAGCTGAGATTGCAGCACTGCACTCCAGCCTGGGCAACAGAGTGAGACTCCATTTCAAAAAAAAAAAAAAGGGCTGGAAGAAGCTCGATTGAATTAGTGGGCTAATCATAGACATTCAGAGAACTCTCAGCACCCCCAAAGTGTCTGCATTTTGGGGAATGTGATGTTTCTTTTTACATTCCCATCCTCTAAGTGCCCCAGGGCCAGTTTTTGGTTTCCTCCTTTTCTCTGCCTGCATTCATTCCCTAGCAGGTCTCATCCATCCCTGAGGCTCTAACTCCCTCCCTGTGTTGACGACTGACACCCAAATTGATAAATCCAGGCAGAACTTCCCCTCTTCTCAGGGCTTATACACCCGCTGGCCTATGCAGCATCTCTTCTTGGATGTCTAATTGGTATCTTACACGTTGCATGACCCAAACCAAATTCTTCGTCTACCCTGCACCTGTACTCCCTCAAGTGCTCTTCATCTCTGTAAAAGGCACCAACTCCTCCCACGATTGCTCATGCCAGGTCTTGGCTTCTCTCCTTGACTCCTAACACACATCCAGTTCATTAGCAAATCCTCTGCTCTAACTTCAAGACATCTCACATCCCACCACTTATCACTATCCTCACTGCTCCCACCCTAGTCCAAGTCTCTGCTGCCTCTTGCCTGGACTTCTACATCAGCCTCCTGACTAGTTTCCTTGTGTCTGCCCTGGACTTTATACAATCTATTCTCACAAAGCAGCCAGAGAGCTACTTGTCCCTGTGTGTATATATGTGATTTGAATGTCTTTGTTTTTTTAATTGAGACAAGGTCTTGCTCTATCATCCAGGCAAGAGTGCAGTAGCTTGATCATGACTCACTGCAGCTTCGGCCTCCCTAGCTCAAGCAATCCTTCTACCTCAGCCTCGTGAATAGCTGGGACTACAGGTACATGCCACCACACCCAACTATTTTTTTTTTTAATTTTTTTTTGTAGAAACAGGGTCTTGCTTTGTTGCCCAGGCTCATCTCAAATTCCTGGGCTCAAGCAATCTATCCACCTCGGCCTCCCAAAGTGCTGGGATTACAGGAGTGAGCCACCACCTTCAGCCACCTTTAATCTTTTTAAGCAACTTTATTGAGATATAGTTTACCTACAATGCAGTTCACCCATTTAAAATGTGCAACTTAATAGTTTTAAGTCCCAGTGTGGTGGCTCATGCCTGTAATCCTAGCACTTTGGGAGGCTGAGGCAGATGGTTCATGAAGTCAGGAGTTCAAGAACAGCCTGGCCAACATGGTGAAACCCCGCCTCTACGAAAAATACAAAAATTAGCTGGGCATGGTGGTGGCACATGCTCGTAATCCCAGCTACTCGGGAGGCTGAGGCAGGATAATTGCTTGAACCAGGACTCAGGAGGCTGAGGCTGCAGCGAGCTGAGATCATGCCACTGCACTCCAGCCTGGGCTACAGAGAGACTCTCAAAACAAAACAAAACAAAACAAAAGTTTTAAATATATTCAGCAGAGTTATGCAAACATTACCTAATTTTAGGACATTTTTATTATCCTAAAAATGAGCTTGCGCACATTAGCAGTCACTCCCCTTCCCCTACTGCAGCCCCCCCACCCCAGCCCCTGGCAACTACAAATCTACTTTCTGTGTCTGCAGATTTGCCTATTCTGATGATCTGATGTAAATTGAATCATACATCATGCGACATTTTGTGAAATTTTGTTTCTGGCTTCTTTCACCTAGTATAATGTTCTCAAGGTTCATACACATTGCAGCATGTATCAGTACTCCATTCTTTTTTAAGACTGGGTAATATTCCACTGTATGGTTAGCAGATAGATCACATTTTGTTGATCCATTCATCAGTTGATAAGCATTTGGGTTGTTTCCACTTTTTGGCTATTACGAATAGGGCTACTGTGAACATTTTAGATAGCAGGTCAAAGTATTTCACTCCAGTGCTCAAATGCTCCCATGTTTTCTAAGCTTAGAAGAAAATCACAAGCTCTAACCATGGCTGGGAAGGCCTCACTGGACCTGGCTCCTGCCTCCCTCTATGACCAGCCCCTCTCCCACCCACTCTTTCTCTCCAGCTCCCTCTTCTCCAGCTGCAGAGGTCTCCTTGCTCTACCTTGGTGTGTTCATTTCCAGAATTCCCAGATTTCCTCACTTCTCTAACATCTCTAACCAAATATCACTTCCTTAAAGAGGCCCCCACCCTTGCTCATTCCTGACCCTGCTATCTTTTTCGTCATTGGATTTTCCATAAATGACTGTATTAGTCTCGTCTCACATTGCTCTAAAGAAATACCTGAGGCTGGGTAATTTATAAAGAAAAGACCTGTAATTGGCTCACAGTTCTGCAGGCTGTACAGGAAGCACAGTGGCTTCTGCTTCTGGGGAGGCCTCAGGAAACTTATGGTGGAAGGTGAAGGGGAAGCAGGTATGTCTTATGTGGCCCAAGCAGGAAGAAGCGGGTAGGGGAGAGTTGCTACATACTTCTAAACAACCAGATCTTGTGGAACTCACTCATTATACAGAACCAAGCGGGGATGGGGCTAAACCATTCATGAGAACTCCACCCCCATAATTCAATCACCTCCCACCAGGTCCCACCTCCAATGCTGGAGATTAACATTCATCTAACGAACATTAGATTTGGGTGAGGACACAGATCCAAATCATATCAGTGATGCTGTACCACTTACATGTTTGCCTTTTTGTTTCTCCTCCTAGAAAGTAAACTCAGTGATGATTGGTACTTTTCCACTGCCATCTCCTTTGTGCTTGACGTGATGCTTGGTACATATTGGGAGCTCAGCAGATATTTATTGAATAAATGAATGAATGAGTGAGAACAGTGGACCTAGTAGATCATCTACCTCAATCCCTTTACATGACAGATGAGAAACTGAGGCTCAGGGAGGGGAAGGGTCTGCTCAGTATTTGAATAGTTGCTTAGGTATCCTGGTGCCAGAACCTGTGTTTGTTCTTTAAAATGCCCCACCCCCAGACATTTGGGTACCTGGTAGTTTATATGCTCATTTAGTCACCTTGCCTTGGAAAATTGTCCTCCTGCTAAACCAATAAGATCAAACCCTTCAGATTGGGCATCTGTCACATTTTCCCCACCTCTCCAGCTACCTCTCCCATGGCTTCCCAACACATCCTACCCTGCAGCCTCCCTGAACGACTTGCAGTTCCTTGAGCACTGGATGTCCCCTCAAACCTCTGTACCTTTACCTATTCTGTTCCCTCTGTCTAAGCAGTCTTCTCATAACCACTTCTAGAAACGGTCAACTTGGACTCATTTTTATCACAGAGGTGGACTGCGAGTCCTCTGGGAAGTCTTTCCTGCCATGCCCTCTCTCCACTGTGTTCGCAAGGCCCCTGTGATTGCCACATCACTCTGCTGGGATTGACTAAGTCTCCTGTAGATTATAGGTTCCATGCATCTACAGTGACAGGGATCATGCCTGTCATGCTCAAGGCTGTATGCCCATCCCCCTGCCCGGTGCCTGGCACATGGAAGGTGCCCCCCACCATGGGCTTATGTGAATTTCTTTGCTTAGTTTGAAGGAGGTAAAGTGGGTGCAGCTGACACTGCAGTGCCACACCCAAGCCTCTTACCTTTCAGTGGGCTCCAGCTGACTTCCAATTGCTAATGTCTGTACCAGAACTTCCAAAAATCAATCTGCTCATGAGTAGCAGGCCAGAGTGTCAAAGAATTAACACCCACTGCTTCAGCAGCCCCACTTCACCAGTGACTTTTGGAAGTTGGTGTATAAATACCCCAGCTCCCTCACTAGCTTATTAGGTGGGTTATTTCAGCTGAGACCCGAGGGATTAGGAGGAGGGAACATGTATGTCTTTTCCTCAGCGTTTCCTCAAGGGATTAATTTCTGTGGTAGTTTGTTTGGTAGTATGTCCTTTATTTGATACATATTTGCTACCCCTGTACTGGTGTTTGTTACACTTTTTTTTTTTTTGAGACAGACTCTCACTCTGTTTCCCAGTCTAGAGTGCAGTGACGCAATCGCGGCTTGGGGCCACCCTGCCTCCCAGGATCAAGCAATTCTCCTGCCTCAGACTCTCAAATAGCTGGGATTACAGGTGTTGCCACCACACCTGGCTAATTTTTGTATTTTTAATAGAGATGGGGTTTCGCCATGTTGGCCAAGCTGGTCTTGAACTCCTGACCTCATGATCTGCCCACCTCAACCTCCCAGAGTGCTGGGATTGCAAGTGTGAACCACCACGCTCAGCCTCCACTTTTTAAATATACCACTTTCACCCAATTCCTTGTCCAATGCAGTGGAATCATCAAACACCAACAGCCCAGCCAAAGGCCCAGCATGCATTTTTTTTTTTATAACATCATGATGACATCAGCCTGAATGTATCAGCCAACTAAACAAACTCATAAAGCCAATTAGTTATATTGACACACGATGTTTCTGGGTTCCTACAGATCAATTCATAAATATTATAAATTGCAACAATTTCTAAATAATGCCCTGTGACTAATGGCTCTGGTTGTAGTGGATTTTTATCACTGTGTTGAGTACCTAATTGTCCTCAGCCTCACTGAATGTTTCTGTGACCTAAGCAACATGACGGTGACTCATTGTCTGGCAGCTTCAAGGTCAAAGAGGCTGCCTTTCTAGCTTCTGTGGTGGGAGACAGGGACCCTGGAATTTCACTTTGGAAACTAACTCATGGCCCAATCTTTTTAACATATTTTTTTGGTAGTGAAAAGCTGTCCTCTGCTGAATTAGGAAATATTATGTATTTGGACTTTTACCTGTAGTTTCAGAAGCCAATTCTTTCATTCAGCAAATTTCTATGGAACACTTTCTATGTACCCAGCACTGTGCTGGGTACCAGAAATATAACAATGTGTTGGTCAGGATAGGCTAGGATAGGGCTATAGTAACAAGTTAACTTTAAAAATCCTAGACATTTAGTATGACAAAGTTTTTTTTTTTTTTTTTTTTTTCTTCTCATGTATGCTACACATCCAATATAGATCAACAGAGCTCGGGGTCACTCAGGGACCCAGGCTGATAAAATGTCTGTCACTGCAGCAGGGGAATTGATAATTGACTAGTTACCATGCCAACTTTTCTATGCTTCAGCCCCAAAGTGACACGTATCAGCCCATGAATTAATCACGTGGCCCCAATTAACTGCTGTCCTTGGAGAGCCTGCATTGTAGCTTGCACTGTAGAAGGCAGGGATCAAATAAATTGTTACACAGTAATTATTTAATAATAATTGGAGCAAAGTCAACAAAAGAGAATTCAGGATCTTATGAGAGTGTAAACCAGGAGACAGAATGCCCTCTGTGTGGTCTGAGATGGCTTCTTTAGGGAAAGGTTTATTTCAGAAAAGACCTGAAGGGATGCATAGGGGCAGGTCAGGTAAAGAGAGGGAACGAAGCACCCACCTGTCTCATGAAGGCAGATCTCAGCAGGTTCTACTTTCAAAGAACTTACAGTGTAGTTTGAGGGACAAGAAATGTATAGAAATAGCAATAATGCCAGTTAGTCAACACTGACAGCTGATACGGTTGAGCACGTGCTGTGGTCAGTGCCTTCTGTGCACTATCTCACTTAATCTAATATCGCAACAGGCTTAGAAACCGCTGCTCAGCCAGCATCTGGGCAGGCCTTGAACTCGTGCAAGCACCTGAAGTTCATGCTTTTTACCACTGTGTGCTTCTCCCTCTGGAGTGGTTGCTCAGTGACTGGCCGGCTTAGCTCAGGGGCTCAGTGACTACCAGAGTATAAAAGAAAGATCATTTGCTTTAAGGTTGATCTTTCTCTGCCTTGCTAGTGAGTCACTGAATCTCCCCGGACCTCAGTTCATCATTAAAATGAGAGCATTTGGCAGATCAGAGCTTTTCAAAATGTTTTAATGTGGTGGAAGAGTTTTAAAAATGTAATGAAATATAGAAAGCAGAGAGGAGTGGTTAGTACTCTGGTGAGGAAGACCAAACCTCACCACTGCCTTTAGCAGTATCTGGGTACCCTCTGGGGAGCCTGGCATATCCTAAATGCTCAAAAAACTACTAGAGCAGCTAAGGTTACTTTCAGTCCCCAAGGAGGCTGAGTGTTACCAGTATTATGATTAGCTGTGGCTATTTGAGGACAATTTTGGACTCCTTTCGTATCCTTGGTGGTAGGTAGAAAAGTGCCCCAACCCCACATCCACCTTTTTTTTTTTTTGGAAATGGAGTCTTATACTGTCACCTGGGCTGGAGTCTGGTGGCGCTATCTTGGCTCACTGCAACCTCCGCCTCCCAGATTCAAGTGATTCTCCTGCATCAGCCTCCCGAATAGCTGGGACTACAGGTTCCCACAACCAGGCCCTGCTAATTTTTTATATTTTTACTAGAGACAGGGTTTCACTATGTTGGCCAGGCTGGTCTCGAACTCCTGACCTTGTGATCCAGCCACCTTGGCCTCCCAAAGTGCTGGGATTACACATATTTTAATCCCTTAAACTTGAAAATATGTTACTTTACACGGCAAAATGAATTTCTTTTCTTTTCTTTTCTTTTTTTTGAGACAGAGTCTCACTCTGTGTTGCCCAGGCTGAAGTGCAGTGGTGCAATCTCAGGTCACTGCACCCTTCCCTTCCTGGGTTGTGCCTCAGCCTCTCGAGTGGCTGGGATTACAGGCGTGCACTACCACGCCTGGCTAATTTTTGTATTTTTAGTAGAGATGGGGTTTTACCATGTTGGCCAGGCTGATCTTGAACTCCTGGCCTCAAGTGACCTGCCCGCCTTGGCCTCCCAAAGGGCTGGGATTACAGGCATGAGCCATCGAGCTTGGCCAAGAAAAAGGACTTTGAAGGTAAGATAAAGTTAAGGATCTTGAGTTAGAGGGATTATACAGGATTATCTGGTGTGCCCGGGGTAATCTTAAGGGTCCTTTGAAGTGGGACAAGTGAGTGAGAGAAGAAGATTCAATGATGGAAGCAGAGGTCAGAGAGAGAGATGTGAGGAGGTTATGCTAGGTTTGAAGATGGAGAAAGGAACCTACCGGACAAGGAATGTGGGCTGCCTCAAGAAGCTGGAAAAGACAAGAAAATGGATTGTTCCTTAGCACCTCCAGGAGGAACGGAGCTCTGCTGATACCTTGATTTTGCCCTGTAAGACTCATTTTGGACTTCTGACCTAGGACTGTAAGATCATAAGTCTGAGTTTTTAAAATTTTTAATTATATTGTTATTATTTCTAGAGACAGGGTGTTGCTCCGTTGCCCAGGCTGGAGTGCAGGGGTGAGACCACAGCTCACTGCTCACTGCAGCCTTGAACTCCTGGGCTCAAGCAATCCTCCCACCTCAGCCTCAGCCTCCAGAGTAGCTGAGACTACAGATGTGCACCACCATACCTGGCTAAATTTGAGTTTTTAAAAGCCAGCAAGTTATGGGACTTTGTTACAACAGCAATGGGAAACTCACATGCCCTTGAGTTAAGAATCTACCCTACACCACATGTCACTTGTGTCCTTACTAATAATCAGATCATCAATTGTTGCTGGTCCTCATTGAGGGCCACCATGTCCAGCCACTGTGCTTAGCATTTTAATTCTCTGATTTCATTTGACTTTCTAAACAGCCCTGTGAGCAGAGCCTGTCCTGTTCATTTAGGAAAAAGGAGGAGATCGGGGCTCTGAGAGGCTGTATCATCAGCTCAAGGTCACACAGGTAGAAAGCATGTGTGTGTGTGTGTGTGTGTGTGTGTGTGTGTGTATGTGTGTGGAGGGGGGCAGGACTTTGACAAATCCAAGTGGATATGGCTCTAAAACCATCGCTTTGTTCTTCTGCTTTCAGAAGACATTATTTCCAGAGCGGGGCTAGGAAGGCATTCAGACCCTGAGCTTGCCAACAGTGCCTCCTGCAAAGTCAGACTCTAAACCCATCCTGGCTGGTGTAGGACACTGATGTGTGTGGAAGGAAAGTGAAGTTTTTGCATCATGTTTAATTTCATCTGAGCTTCCTCAGGAAGCTCAATTTTCTTCCCTAAAAATGGAGATAAACAAACCTCCCCACTGCTCTTTAAATTTCTTTGGGAACAATTACTGAATCCTTGTCTGTTCAACATGCAGAATTCTCTATTTGAAAGGAGGAGACAGGGAGAACAGAATGACTGCGCCTAGCTGGAGCACAAAACCAGGCTTATCAGGCAATGGAGCAAATGAAACTGGCTCATACGAGTGTGGGGTCTTGCTGTGTGAATATTCATGGAGTTTGGAAGATCAGCGATTGAGCAAACAGATAGAATCAAAACATACTAAAAACAAAAGTCACTGTGCCCTTTTCAAATGTGTTTTGGTTGTTTTTTTTTTTTTTTTTTTTTTTGGTAAGTGGGATTTAATATAATTCTTAACATTTGTTGATGGTTTCTAATTACCAAATCATAGATGCTCATTTTAGAAATGTTGGAAAATATAAAAAAGGATCAAGAAGGACAGTCACCTTAAATCCTGGAAACTAGACCAAATCATGGTCAACATTTTAAGGTATTTCTTTGCCCTATGGAAGGAGCCTTCATGATCACTCAAGCCACCTCCTTCCTGGCTGGGGAAGCAGGTCCAGGTTAAGAAGCTGTTTGGTGTCACATCTCAAAAAGCAGGAGTCTCTGGTCTTTAATCATCTCTTCCTTTCTTCTTGCTGCTCTTCTGGAACCCTTAAAAAAAATAATCTCTTGAAGAAACACCCCTGAGATTAACTTCTGCCTTTTGGGGCTCCAGGAGAACTCCAGCTATTTTCCATTAGGGGAATTTGAGACTCCAGGTCTGAACCACATTGCTTCTTTCCTTGTCGTCTTCCTCTTTCCTTCCTTTTCTTTCTCTTCCTCTTCCTTCCCTTCCTTCTAATGGAAGTACACTGTACATAATGCCTTTTAAATTTAACAGTACACTAGGGGCATGTCATTACATGCCAACAAATATGATTGTATATTATGACATCTTTTTTTTGTCTGTTTTTTTGAGACAGGGTCTCGCTGTCTGTCACTCCAGGCTGGAGTCCAGTGGTGCAATCACAACTCACAGCAGCTCCGAATACCTAGGCTCAAGTGATCCTCTCACTTCAGCCTCCCAAGTAGCTGGGACTACAGCCACGCACCACTATGCCTGGTTAATTATTAAATTTTGTTGTGGTGACATGATCTCGTTAGGTTGTCCAGTCTGGTCTCAAACTCCTGGCCTCAAGCAGTCTGCCCACCTTGGCCTCCCAAAGCTTTAGAATGACAGATGTGAGCCACTGCACCCCATGACGTTATTTTTGATGACTGTATCTCCTGGAATGTTACACCAGGATTTATATAACATATATAATCCCCTTTTACAATCCCCTTCAGGTGGACATTTAGGTTGCCTCCAGTCTTCCACCATTATTTTTTAAAGTACTTTGATTAACATCCTTGCAGCTAATTCCTCACTGAGATACATTTTTGGAAGAGGTCTTGCTAGTCAAAGGATATGCCCATTTAGAAGGTTTTGATGCTCACCTACAGGCATACTTTTGAAAAAAAGGCACGAAATATTGTGATTTTATTACCCAGAGCCAGACAGATTTTTCAGGGTTCGGACATAGCTGTTGGCTGCTGGTCCACATGCTGACCTGCCGTGGCCTCATCCCAAGCAGATGCTGCTACAGAGGTCAGCCTCCTGCATCCCGTCATCACCCTGCCAAGTCCCTGCTGTTGGGTCAATGGGCGCCTGGAGCCAAATCCTTCTCAACAGACAGGAACCAAAACACCATGAGTTCCCAACCTTGAACAATTAATCATATACAGAGAAACCTAAGCCTGGGGAAAATGGTTTATTTACAGCTCAATACTTCTTTCAGCCCCAGGTACGTTTTGCCATTGTGTTTCATCTTCTGTTTTCACACCTGGACTCACTTCTAAACACCATCTGAATCATGAGCAGGAGGTCAAGTGCAACACACTGGATTTCTCCTGGTCGAGAAGTTCACGGGCTAGATTGGCTTTTGCTTTTTGTAGTCTTGACTTTATGGCTGGGGGGAAGGAGAAATGCCCATGAGAGGTGAACTGCGAAATGCTTTCCCCACCCACACCCAGGCCAGTGGAAAGTCCTGTCCAGCAGTCAGCCTTGAGCAGCAAAGTGCCCAGACCTCAAAATAGCAGAGAGATGCTGGTTACACATGGAAGGCGGACTTTCTCTGGCTCGAGATCACAGATGAGACTGGTAGAGTTTCTGCAGAAAGCTCCCCCACCTTCTAATTAAACAATCGATTAATTCAACGAGTATCTATGGACTGTGTATGAGTCAGGCAATGTCTAAGCTTTGGAATGCAGTGGTTGGGCTGAATGAGTAGCTGGGACTACAAGTGCAAGCCACACCTGGCTCACACCTGTGATCCCAGTACTTTGGGAGTCTGAGGAGGGCAGATCACTTGAGGTTAGGAGGAGACCAGCCTGGCCAACATGGTGAAATCCCATCTCTACTAAAAATATGAAACTTAGCTGGGCGTGGTGGTGCATGCCTGTAGTCCCAGCTACTTGGGAGGCTGAGGCAGGAGAATCGCTTCTACCCAGGAGGTGGAGGCTGCAGTGAGCTGAGACTGTGCCACTGCGCTCCAGCCTGGATCACAAAAATAAATTTATTTTTTGTCTCAAAAACAATGCAGTGGTGGTCTGTGTATTCCCCTGGGAAGCAGACTCTAAGGCACACACTCCCACACAGTGGGTTTATGAGGGAGAGCTCTTGGACATCTGTGGGTAGAAAGGACTGAAGCACAATTGGGTGGGGGAAAATGTTGAGGTGTGATGTCATCTAAGTGGGGGCCTCACCCAACCCCTCTAGGGAGTTCTGAAACGGAGTCATCCTTTAGGACAGACCATACCAACTAGTCGCAGAATGTGGGGATCCCTGGGAAGTAACTGTGGGTGGAACAGCTCTCTTCAGTGGAGGTATTGGGGGCTGAGGGCAGCATACTCAGCAGTTGGGGGAATAAGTCATTTGGTCCTGAATGAGGACCTGGGTGATGTGTCACTGAGTCCAACACAGCCCTCATGGAACTCATAGTGTAGTGAGTACTGAGTGTCTTGGTTTGAGTTCACTCCAAAGCAGGACCTGAGACAGCGACTTGGCTGTAGGCAGTGTATTCAGGAGGTGATCCCAGAGAGCAGGAATGAGAGAAGCAGGAGAGTGAGGCAGGGAAGGACAAAGACGAAATAGAGGGTGCATTGTTGAGCAAGTCAACACTGTGGGACTGAGAAGAATCCATTCAGAATGATCCCCTGAAGGACGGGAGGTGCGGTATGTATCCACTGACTTCTATGCCCCATTGTTTGAGGGTTAACCCTGGGGTCTAAGCTCCTTTGCATTTATAGAATGCACCTGTGAAGGATGTTCCTGTAGCTTTGAAGCAGAAAACCAGAGAATTAAAGGGACATCTGATGTGGGAAGTTGCCAGCAGACATGGGCACTGTCCCCACAGATGAGGCTGAAATTGGAGGCAGGTCATGTGGCACAGGTCCTCATTTCTTTAGGAAAGATAAAGTCTGCAGCAGAACTAATGAGGAAATTAGTAAGACCTTTAAGTGGGTATCTCTTTTGACTCCATCCCTTGGTAACCCCCTACTTTTTTTTTTTTTTTTTTTTTTTTTTTTTTAAGAGATAGGGTCTCACTATGTTGCCCAGGCTGGTCTTGAACTCCTAAGCTCAAGTGATCCTCCCATCTTGGCCTCCCAAAGTGCTGGAATTACAGGTGTGAGCCATAGCACCCAGCCAAGTAACCCTTTAATATAGATGTTTACTTAAAAAAATTATATCCTCTCCTCTTAAAACCAACTAAAACTAATAAACAAACTAATGTATACTATGCTAAATTCAGATACTGCTCTCAAATTGACTGACTGACTAACCAACCAGTTGACTAATATATATTATACTGTCAGGCATTGTACTAAAACTAACTTACCAATCAACAAACTAAGTTCCAGACATTGTTCTCAAACTAACTGACTAACCAACCAATTAACTAATATATATTATGCTGTCAGGCATTTTACTAAAACTAACCAACCAATCAACTAACTAATAACCAGTCGACTAACTAATGTGTGTGACACTAAGTTCCAGACATTGTTCTGAAACTAACTGGCTAACCAACTAACCATCTTTGATGGTTCTCTCTTTGCCTACAATCTTGTTCATCTCTATATACCTGAAAACGAAGAAAAGAAAGACTCTTTCCTTGAACTACCTCCCCTTTTTGGCTACCTTATTCCCATTTTCTTTTCTTTTTCTTCTTCCTTTTTTTTTTTTGAGACAGAGTCTCACTTTGTCACCCAGACTGGAGTGCAGTGGCACGATTTTGGCTCACTGCAACCTCCGCCTCCTGAGTTCAAGCGATTCTCCTGCCTCAGCCTCCTGAGTAGCTCGGATTATCAGCACAGGCCACCATGCCCGGCTCTTTTTTTTTTTTTTTTTTTTTTTTTTTTTTTTTTTTTTTTTTTTTTTTTTGTATTTTTAGTAGAGACGGGATTTCACCATGTTGGCCAGGCTGGTCTTGAACTCCTGACCTCAGGTGTGCCACCTGCTTCAGCCTCCCAAAGTGCTGGGATTACAGGCATGAGCCACCGTGTCCAGCCCTTCTTTTTCTTCTTCAACAAATACTTGCAGCCTCGATCTCACTGCCCAGGCAACCCTCACCCAGGCAGATGTGCTTCCATATGTTTCACATGCCCATGTTCTGTTGAATCTGAATTTTCAAAGGCCATTGGAGATCCTGCACTCACAATTCTCCATTCTTGTCCTCAGTTCTGAGTTTTCTTCACTTCTGCAGTGTGTTCCATTTTCTCTTTTTCAAAATTCTTCCTTTCCCTAGTTTTCATGACACTGTCCCTCTCTCTCTATAACCTTTATTATTTTTTTTCAGACTTCATCTTTCTTCCAAGAGCAAGTGTTCTTCAAGATCTAATGCTTATAACTCTCTTCTTGCTGGATAGAGTGGTAGTTCTCAAGCCTGGCTGTATCTTAGAGTCACCTGGGGTGTTCAAAATTTTGAGAATTTTTGAGGACCGAGAAACTACTCAGTTATGACACTACAATGGTAGATTGATGTTATTACATCCTTGTTGAAGCCGTAGAATGTACAACGTAACCAGGAAACTTAGGGTGATAATGATGTGTCAATGTTGATTCATCCACTGTAACAATGTATCCCCCTGGTGGGAGGCTGTGTGTTGCAGGGACAGGGGATGGATAGGAACTCTCTACACTTTCTGCTCAATTTTGCTGTGAACCTGAAATAGCTCTTTTTAAAAAGGCCTAAAGACCGGGCGTTGTGGCCCATGCCTGTAATCCCAGCACTTTGGGAGGCTGAGGCGGGTGGATTACGAGGTCAGGAGATAGAGATCATCCTGGCTAACATGGTGAAACCCTGTCTCTACTAAAAATACAAAAAATTAGCTGGTCGTGGTGGCATGTGCCTGTACTCCCAGCTACTCAGGAGTCTGAGGCAGGAGAATCGCTTGAACCCGGGAGGCGGAGGTTGTAGTGAGTCGAGATCGCACCACTGCACTCCAGCCTGGGTGACAGAGTGAGACTCTGTCTCAGAAAAAAAAAAAAAAAAGCCTAAGAAGCTGGGTGTCGTGGTGTGTGTTTGTAGTCCCAGCAGCTCGGGAGGCTGAGGTGGAAGGAAGATTGCTTGAGCCCAGGAGTTTGAGACCAGCCTGGATAGCATAGCGAGACTTTATCAGAAAGAAAAGAAAGAGGGAAAGAAAAGAAAGTAAGAAATAAAGAAGAAAAGGAAGGAAGGGAGGGAGGGAGGAAAAAAAGAGGCGGAGGAAGGAAAGAAAGAAGGGAAGGGAAGGAGGAAAAATAAAGGAAGGAAGAAAAAGAATCTATTAATTACAAACTGCTGATGCCCAAGCTATCCCCGGAGACTCTGACTTAGTTGGCTCGGGGTGGAGCCAGGGCATCAGTGTTTTTTAGAAGCCCTCTGGTGGATTTAAGGGGCAGCCAGGGTTGGGAAATACTAGGCAACTCTTTCTCCCTGAGAATCTTTGCTCTCCTTTAAGCTTCACCGATCGCTTTTACGCAGGAAACCCCCAAATTTAACTTTTCAACTCTGCCCTTTTCCAGGGTTCCCAAACTCACCATCGTTTCATTTTCCCAGATTCCTTTTCAAGTCATCCCTGCTTCTGCTCAGCGCCTCCTTTATCAGCTTGGCTGAAACCTCAGAATCCCAGCATCAGGGATTCTTTGAGTTCACACCTCTGACCTCTTCTCCAAAGCTGGAGTCCCCTCGTACTCACCCCTTTGGCTCTGTTTGGATCTTTCCAGCCATGAAGCTCAGTCCTTGGCAAAGATCCTCTTCTTTTCAAGAACACCTTTTTGTTTTTCTTATTGCACAGCTAGTTCATGTGAATTATAGAAAAAAAAAGCTTAAAAATATAGGAAAGCATAAAGGAGAAAATAAAAACCACCTACAATACCATCCCCTGCCAGCTATTATTAATGTTTTGGTATATAAAAATAGATGTAAAAAAGAAACAGGTTAAATCGTGACATGTTTTTAATGTCATTTTTTCACTGAATATGACATCGTGAATATTCCCCCATCATACTCTTCCAAACCATTTCAAATAGTTTTTGTTTTAAAAATAATTTTGTCTACGAAAGTAGTACATGTTCATTGTGCAAAAGTCAAACAAGGAGAAGCAGGGAACTCCTTCTCCCTCCCCGACTCACGTTTTTCTTGTAGAGGGAAAGAATTTGGTATTTCAAAGAAAGCATTTGTTGGCATTCTTTATGCTTACTTTCTGGGTTGCCTTTTTAAAATGGAATTATGTAACTTTTCAGAGTTTGAGGCATCTAGAGGTGTCAAGCTGGTTGTCTGGGGCTATTCCGTCCCCTCCATCACCCCTCCCCGGGGCTAACCACTCTTAATTCCAACATGCTTTGGAATGATGGCAAAGGCAGTCTTTCTTTTTAAGGGTAGTTCTGATGTTTGGAAAGCTCTTCTTTATGTTGTGCTGAAACTGCTTCTTGTCCTTGCCTCTTGGCTCCAGACTTTCTTTATGGAGCTAGTGAAAAACAAAACCAAATCCCTAAAACAAACAAGCAAAGCAAAACAAAAACAAACAAAAACCCATACAGACAACTCTTTGGCGAATTCGACATGTCCCTCCTTTCTCCCCCAACTGAGATCTGATCTTTGGCTGCCTTCAGAGGGAGAAATCAGGTCAAGAACATGACTGTGCAGCCAGCCCCGCTGGGTTCCTTGGACAAATTTCTTTCTTTCTTTTTTTTTTCTGAGATGGAGTTTCACTCTGGTTGCCCAGGCTGGAGTACGATGACGCCATCTCGGCTCACCACAACCTTCGCCTCCTGGGTTCAAGCGATTCTCCTGCCTCAGCCTCCTGAGTAGCTGGGATTACAGGCATGTGCCACCATGCCTGGCTAATTTTGTACTTTTAGTAGAGACGGAGTTTCACCATGTTGGTCAGTCTGGTCTCGAACTCCTGACCTCAGGTGATCTGCCCACCTTGGCCTCCCAAAGCACTGGAATTACAGGTGTGAGCCACCGTGCTCGGCCCAAATTTCTTAATCCTCTCTCTGAGCCTCAGTTTCCTAATCTGTGAAATGGGAATAACAACAGTACCTACCCACAATGTTACTGTGGGAATTAAAAAAGTAATACGGCTGGGCGTGGTGGCTCATGACTGTAATCCCAGCACTTTGGGAGGCCAAGGCAGGCAGATCACCTGAGGTCAGGAGTTCAAGACCAGCCTGACCACACGGTGAAACCCCATCTCTACTAATAATACTAAAATTAGCCAGGTGTGATGACATGTGCCTGTAATCCCACCTACGGAGGAGGCTGAGGTTGGAGAATCGTTTGAACCCAGGAGGTGGAGGTTGTAGGGAGCTGAGATCATGCCATTTCACTCCAGCCTTGGCAACAGAGGAAGACTCAGTCTAAAAAAAACAAAACAAAAAAAACAAGTAATACATATGAAGCTTTTATACCAGACCTGGCATTTGCTGCTGTCAGGTATCCAAAGGGTCTGGATTCTCCACGGAGAAGGGAAGGTGGCGAGGTTGCCAGGCTCTGAGATTCTCACCTGGAAAACTCACGTGGGTGCAGGGACCCTGAATTTCTTTCTGTCTTCAATTTAGAACTCATTTCGGTGATTGGTGGTGCATGTCTGCCTGTGGCTACAGGGCCCCCAAAACTGAAACTGTGAAAGTCATGGGAAGAACACTGAGAACAGACAGGGTGAGGAGAGGCAGCCGGGTTGGGGGACGTGGAGAGAGAGTGACAGAATCAAGTGATTTCCGACCTGACGACTGCTGGCCCCAAGCCTTAAGCAGCTGGGTGAAGTTGGACAAGCTGTTGAAGGCTCATTTTCTTGCCTTCAGAATGGGTTCAATAACGGGTGATGAGGAATAATGTGCCTTTGCCTTAAAATTATTCAGCTCTTACTTGGCGACCACCCACCTTTCTTCCATCCTCATGACATAGGAGTTAAAAAGAAATTATTAAGGCAAATAGTGAGAGTAAGAAGGTCCTCAATAAGGTTTTCCTTTTAATCAAAAGCATCCCCAGAATTTCTTTTCTAACAAAAAGCAGCCTGTAAAATGGAGCTGCAGACATAATAAGCAAGCTGGAAGCTTGCACAGGTGAATGCCGGCAGCCGTGCCAATGGAAAAAGGCTACCTGGGGCCAGGCACATTCAGCATGGTGGCTCCGTCTTCCCTTTCTTTTTCAACCACGTGTACAGTAAGGAACAGACAACATGGCGCCCGGCCAGGTAGAGACTCCACTTGCAAAATGAAAGATTAGAGTCCGGCGGCCAGCTTCTTCGCATGCTATGGAAATGCACATCTGGTCCAGCCAATCTCTGGGCCCCATGTAAGTCAGATACCACCTCCTCATGCCAGTCTATAAAACCCCATGCACTTCACCGTGGAACTGGAAGACCCACTCAGGCGCCCTCTCTCTGCAGGAGGGAGAGCTATTCTCTTTTTCTCTTTCTTTCGCCTATTAAGCCTCTGCTCTAAACTGACTTCTTGTGTATGTCTGCGTCTTCAGTTTCCCTGGCACGAGGCAACAAACCTTGGGTATTTACCCCAGACAATGCCACTTTACTCATAACAACTCTCTGAGGCACATATGAACATCCCCATTCTACAGATGAGGACACAGGCACAGAGGGGTGGTCACTTTCTCAAATCCAATCACTCAGAAAGTGCAGGGATGCGATTGGAATGTAAGTGGGCCCCAGAGTTGGGATTTTTTTTTTTGAGATAGAGTGTCACCCAGGCTGGAGTGCAATGACACAATCTCAGCTCACTGCAACCTCTGCCTCCCGGGTTCAAGCAATTCTCATGCCTCAGCCTCCCTAGTAGCTGGGAATCCAGGCATACGCCACGACACGAGGCTAATTTTTGTATTTTAGTAGAGACAGGGTTTCACCATGTTGGCCAGGCTGGTCTCGAACTCCTGATCTCAAGTGCTCTGCCTGCCTCGGCCTCTCAAAGTGCTGGGATTACAGGCGTGAGCCACTGTGCCCGGCCCAGAGTTGGGATCTTACTGACTTTTAGGCTGACTAAATAAATAATAATAAGCCTATGACTTATTGAGCTGCTTGTTCAGTGCTGCTTGTCTCTGTTAATCTGCACAACAGCTCTGATTCGATGCCTGGCCCCTGGAAAGTCACCTGGTAGGTATGCACGGACTCTTCCCTCGGGTGGGGACCTGCTTTGTTTTAGAGCAGAGGGAGTCCACACACCTGCCTGCATGTTAGGTTCATGCAGGGTCCTTGTCAAAAGTAATATTGCCAGGTCCCACAGCAGTTTCTGATTCCATTACTCTGGGATGGAAGCCCTGCATGGGGAGTTTTAATAGCACCCTGGATGATTCCAGGTTGCAGGCAGAGTTGAGAACCTTGGCTTAGAGAGGTTTTACACCCCCCCAGGCATGATTCTGAACCTCGTCTGCAGCCTGCAGGTTAGAATTACCTGGGAACTTGCAAATTCTGAGCTCATTGGTTTGAGAGGGGAGTTGAGCATCGGCCTTACTCACTGAGCTAATTAATGCCTACTGGACCTTACTAGGTGACAAACAGTACATTAACTCATTGAATCCTGGACTGACCAAATCATTCTGGTTTGCTAGAGATTTTCTGCCTAAAGACCTTAGGTCAGATGTGGGCACACCTGGATGGTTGGTCACCCTACTGAATCCCTCCCAAAACTTATATTTCATCTTGACCTCACTTGCTTATTTCATGACAGACCTCTGAGGAAAGTTCTACCGTTAAACCTGTGTTGTTGGCTGGGCTCGATGGCTTGTGCCAGCCATCCTAGTGCTCTGGGAGGCTGAAGGGGGAGGATCACCTGAGGTCAGGTGTTTGAGGCTGCCGGGAGCTATGATCGCGCCACTGCACTCCAGCCTGGGTGACAGTATGAGATCCTGTCTCAAAGCAAAATAAAACAGAACAAAACCCAACAGAACCCCAAACCAATGTTGCACATGAAGAACTGAGGCACACAAAATGTTGGTCAGACAGTTAGTAAAGGGTGATTACAAAATACTTCCATAACCAGGATTTCATTTCCTATCAGGGCAATCTGCAAAAGGAGGAGGGATTGTTTTGGTTCCCATTTTACAGACAGGGAGAGTGAGGTTCAGGGAGGTTAATGACTTCTCACGGTCAGTGGCCACTGTATTAGATGGGAAATCTGATCTTCTGACTCCCGGCTCATGGCCTGACTTCTGTTAGGCTGCGTGAGAGGACTAAAAATTGTCCCCTTGCAGAGGCTTGAGGATCATGGGCTTTGACACACTCTGCATTCATCAGCAGAACTTGGACTTCCCGGCTTTCCTTCCTTCGAGAGCTGAGAGTCTTACTTCAACCCTTTCCTCCTGGGTGATGTGGGGGTTGTGTGTTAGAAAAGGCCAAGATGATTATTAGCAATGGGGTGCTGTTCATTTAGAACACTGCCCTCAGGTCCTAAAGGCCAGCTCTATCGAGGACATACACTAAGGCATTGTCAGATTCCATAAACAGCTTCTTGCCCTCGGGGGAGCGATCTGGACAGGGCTGATCAGGCTGGTGAAATGTCATCCGAGGTGCGGAGTCACAGGGACATGTGGGTAGTCGTGCACAAAGGATTCTTTTAGCATAATCTGGTGTTTGGGGAATAGGTGTGGGAAGAGAAATGTGAGCTATAGGTGGCCTGGTTTCTCAACTCAAGGCAGCTGGATTTCAAAAAAATTTTTTTTTAACTCCAGAAAAGTGACCAGCTGGGTGCTCCAGAGAGAAGGGAGGGGCCCTCTTTGGCCTGGAGCAGTTCTGAGGCCTGCTGTGCAGAAAGATTTGCATATTTGAAACATCAGTGCAGGGACTCATTGCACGGGAGCTGACTTTAGGAGGTACAAGGACACAGTTTAAAATGTGAATCGTTCTGTAGTTATAGGAAGACAACGAGGAAAATGACATTATAACTATGCACTAAAATAGAAGTTCTACGAGGGTAGGGATTTCTTTTGTCTATTTTGTTCACTGTTATAAACCTCACACTAGGATAGCACTTGGGACATAGTAGGTGCCCAACAAATAAATGAATGAATCTCACAGCACGTGTGTGGTTTTACGAGGTAATGGAATCTGAACTGAGATTTGTAAGGATGAACAGGATTCATTCAGGAAGAAATAAGTGAGGTTAGCGGGGAGTAGAGATGAGGCGATCCAGGTGGGAAATGCAGCCTAAACAAAGGCTAAGAGGCAGGATAAATGAGGCCCATGCAGTGTCAGCTCACATCTGCTGCAAGCTGACCCTGGTGCTCTCCCACCACGCTGCCAACCACTTTCACATATTAACTAATTAAAGCCTCATACTAACCCTTGTTACATCTTCCCTTTACAGATGGGGAAACTGAGGCCCAGAGTGGTGACATACCTTGCTCAAGGACAGGCTGTTCCCCTGACTTGCCTGTTTCTCAGAGTTCTGCAAGGCTGTGGGGTCTAAGACTCATGTGGGGCCCTGGGGCAGGTAGAGCGTGTGTCCCAGCCGGCCCAAAGCCCACTGCTACCTCAGCTTGGGTGACGAAGGCCTGGCGTTCCTTCTGCTCTCTGGCCAGCAGGAGCCCGATTTAACCTAGAAGCTGTTTTCACAGGTTTCCATTTTTAGCTCCCTGGACTGGAACGCGATGTTCAATGCACTGTAAACCTCCATGTCAGTTTGATTATACGAGAGGCGTGTGTGGGCTCCTGCTCTCTCGTTTCCATGTCTAATAATAACACTGGATTCTCTCGCCTCTTTTCTTCCAAGGCCCTCAAAGCATTTCATATTCAATGTCCCATTTAAGCTTCCAGTTCCCCAGGGAGGCAGCTGGTGGCTATTATGTAGAAGGGCTTCCGGGACTATTCAGTTCTCTCCAAATGGAGAGGGCTAGAGTCACCTCTGTCTTAAACATGAGAAAAACAGAGTCCCGAGAGAGCAGAGAGATGTGTTAAAGTGAGCTGGTGTTTCATGAATACCTACTATGTGCATCTTATCTTACCTGCCCTGCGACCTGCAGCTGTGAATTGTCATTTTTATTCTTCCTTTCTTTCTTTTTTTCTTTTTTATGGCTAAGAAGGAAGGCCCAGAGAGACTTGACTTATTCAAGGTCACATAGCTCATAAGTGATGAACCGTGGATTTGACCCTGGATTTACTGCCAAGGTCTTCGGTTTTCTTTTGTATCATTAAATGAGATGTTCTAGAAATAGATGTTGAATCAGACCCTCATTCTCTTGGCTTCTAGGCCAAGCCAGCCCTTGTTCCTTTCCTTAGATCTTTACATGAGAAAATTACAAGGTGGCTCATGCCTGTAATCCCAGCACTTTGGGAAGCCAAGGCGGGTGGATCACCTGAGGTCAGGTGTTCTAGAACAGCCTAGCCAACAGGTTGAAACCCCGTCTCTACAAAAATACAAAAATTAGCCAGGCATGATGGCAGACGCCTGTAATCCAGGCTACTCGGGAGGCTGTGGAAGGAGAATTGCTTAACCCCAGAAGGCACAGGTCGCAGTGAGCTGAGATTGTGCCACTGCATTCCAGCCTTGGTGACAGAGCAGGACTTCGTCTCAAAAAAAAATTTTTTTTACATGAGAAAATTACAGATGGAAAGTATTCTCATCTGTCAATCATCAATCATCTCTCACCCTTTAAAAATATTGAAAGTAAGAAACTACTTGTTTGCTTTCCCTTCCATCCCTATTATTCATTCATTCATTCATTTCCAAGTATTTACTGCTCCCTCTTCTGTGCTAGGTACTGTGGGCATGCCTGGGATGAAGACAGTGTTCCACTCAGGGTTCATTTTGTCCAGGGTCCTGCTAATGGCCCTGAAACAAGTGTCTTCATCTCTTTGAGCCCCAGTGTCCTTATCTGTAGAATGGGGATAATAATGGTTCCTATTTCAGCCCAAGCACAGTGGCTCATGCATGCCTATAATCCCAGCACTTTGGGAGGCTGAGGTGGGTGGATCACCTGAGGTCAGGAGTTTAAGACCAGCCTGATCAACATGGCGAAACTCTGTCTCTACTAAAAAAATTAGTTGGGCGTGGTGATGCATGCCTGTAATCCCAGCTACTCGGGAGGCTGAGGCAGGAGAATCCCTTGAACCCGGGAGGTGGAGGTTGCAGTGAGCCAAGACTGCACCATTGCACTCTAGCCTGGCTGACAAGCACGAAACTCCATCTCAGAAAAAAAGAAAGAAAGAAAGAAAAAAGATTTCTATTTCATAGGGTCATTGTGATCTAAGGATGTGTGGGGGGAGCAAAAATATTTGAGAGTGAAGGAATAGATCAACCTCCAGGGCAGAGGTGTATGGCGGGGAGACCCAATGGGAGACCCCGCAACTGCCGAGGCAAGGGTCTGCAGCCTCCGCCTGTTCCCATATGAAGATAGAACTAGAAAAGAATTAGAGATATAGTCACATAGTTATTCCCACAGATAATAATAAATAGTCACATAGTTACTCATATGGGATCACAGACTTATATATACTCAATATAATCTTTGAATTTTACTAGTGATTATCAGGTTTTGAAGCATGGAACTGAGGTGACATTGTGAACAAAGTGATCCTAAGGCAAGATGCTCTAAGCCCTGTGTCATGCCCGCAGAGGGCTGCTGGAGGGCGCCTCGGCTGTGTGGCAATGCCAGCGCTGGGATAGTGCCCGCTGTTCAGCCAGCTATGGAAGGAGACGTCCGAGATGTCTGAGATACCTCCTTTCTTGGGGGGGGAGTTAGGAGAAAAGTGCTCCTCCAAGCTCTTGCAGTAGGCCTGATGGCTGTCAGGGAGGCCCGCAGACATCGGGGACTAACTGTCTCTATGTGATGCTGTGCTTCAGCGGTCACATTCCATGTCCACTTTCATGCTCTGTTTCTGTACCTGGTTCCTCTTTTTCTTAGAAGATAGAATCAGTAACAGTAATATAAATCTTCATGTCTTCCTTCTTTCTTGACAAGTATGAGAAAAGTGCAGACGCATTAGGTTTTCTCCTCGCCTCGGCTACTTGAAAGACCTGGGCCCCTATCTCCAAGACGTGATTTACCTGACCCTATCACTGACCACCATTACCTCACCCCACCTACCCTGCCCCTTGCTTTGTGTTTAATAAAAGTCAGAGAGTCCAGGCACTCAGGGCCACTGCCGGACTCCGTGCTTTGGTGGGCAGTGGACCCCTGAGCCCAAACTTTTTTCTCTTGATCTCTGTCTTGTGTCTTTTATTTCTACAGTTTCTCATCTCTGCACCAGTAGAGAGGGGCTCATAGGACCCTGCAGGGCTGGACCCTACAGAGGTGAAGGCAGTGAGAGGCGAGGTGGGGAAATGTTTTTGGGTAAGGTATGCCCAGTTCAGTGTTTTGGCATAGGCTTATGAAGGTGACAATCTTTAATGTTAGACTGTCCAACTAATGGACAATATCCATGTCTCACAGACTGGCTGTCTCGGGGAGGTTGGAAAGTCGAGTTGATTTAAATCAAAAAGCATTGACTGAGCACTTACTTGGTGTAGAGAGGCTGTGGAGACAGACATACCTGGATTTCAGTCTTCGCTCTGATGCATGACAACTGTGTGATGGAACAGCTGTTGCACCTCTCTGGACCTCCGTTTTTGCTTCTGTAAATGGGAAATAAAAATGTGTGCAGGGTTCTTGTGAGGATTAGAAATGATATATAGAAAGCACATAGCACAGTGCCTGGCACCTGGTGGTGCCCAGTCAATGGATGTTATTTCTATGCTGTATGGGGTACTGACTGACATTCTGAAGCCCCAAAAAGCCTGGAAATGGAAGGGGTAGGCCTTCAGGTATAGCTGGATCCAGGTGCTCATATGATGTCATAATGTGGTCTCTCTCTATATATACCTCTAAGCTGTGCTTTCATTCATGTTGGCTTCATTTCCAGGAAGGTCTTCTTCTCCTGGTGGCAAGATGGTACTCAGCAGCTCAAGACTCATATACTAACCACTAACCCAATGGAACAAGATCTTTTTCCCTCTAGTGATAGAGAAATTCAAAGACTTGGGTCCCATTGGACCAACTTGGCTCATGTGCCCATCCTTGAACCAATCATCGAGGTCAAGGGTGGACAAAACAAAGTGATTGGACAGATCTGGGGTGTGTCCATCCCTCAAGCTGGAGGATGGGGTTATCAGCTTTAAACAAACCATAGGGACTAGGAGTGGGAGAGGGAAGTTACTCCAAAGGAAAAACAGAACCTTCTTCTAGGTTCTGTTACTAGAAGAAAGGGAATGGTGCTGGACAGGTGTGTTGGGCTGGGTTCTCCCAGAGGCAGACTAGAGATGAGGATTTTTGTCCAAGTAATTTATTGATTGAGAAGTATAGTGGCTTATGGCTGTAATCCCAGCACTTTGGGAGGCTGAGGCAGGAGGATTGCTTCACTTGAGTTCAGGAGTTTGAGGTTGCAGGGAGCCATGATCATGCCACTGCATGATCCAACCCAGGTTGGAGTGAGACCTTGTCACACACACACACACAAAAAAGAAACAAAAGAAAAATGGAAAAAAATGCATATGGAAGAAACTAATGGGAGTGGGGAGGCAGGATAACAGGGAGGAAACCAAATAAGGGAATGATTTCAGGTGGAGTCCCAGCCTTAGCTTTGCAGTGTGGGTATATCACACATCAGCACGTGTCCCACCTCCAGGCAAGGAAACTGGGTGTTTGTATCCAAAAACTGGTCATTGGCAATGGGCTTCCCTGGGTATATATACACATTCCCAGGGACTCTTGGGTCTCTGAATAGGGGATGCAGCTCACTAGCGCAAGGACAGTGCTCTGAAGAAGGTCGCAGGTACAAAGTTTTAGCAGCAAAGTACACAGAAGCTCTCGAGTGTACCGAAGTGATCAAAGGAATCCCACAGGATCTGGGTGGGGCTTCAGGAGTGTCTCTGGAGAGGGGAAGATCACAGCCCTCTGGAACAGAAGGAGATGAAGGAAGAGTGGAGGAACCAGTGGGGAGATGGGGCAGATGAGATGGCCTCTCAGCCTTATCAGGTTGAGGAGGAGAAACCAAAAGCTGTAGCACAGCCCCCTCCCTCCTTGTCCCTCCACCACACCACTACCAACAATACCTGTCATCACAGTGTCCCTTACAGTTCTCAGCAACATGTTGAGGCCTCACTGTATGGAGACAAGTGAGGAGGTGATTCAGCAAAGGGCACAGGCATCAGGGAAGCAAGAGGGGCTGTCGAGCCCCCTGTGAGATGGACGAGGTTGGCATGAGGTCGCTGGGCCCTAAGAGCTCCAGGTACCTGCCCATGCCAAGGCTGACCCTCCAGCAGCCGGCGGTCTGGAGGCTCGGCAGTCCCTCGGGCTCATTTAGCCCCTAATTGTCTCCTCCCTACCCACCTCTCACCCTTCCCGTGGCTTCTCTATCTATCAGGTGTATCTATCTAACACCTTCCTGTACCAGCTTTCATCTTTCCCCTTCTTACCCAAGCCATTTGGCATTGAAGCTTTCTGCAGAGAGAGCTGAGTGGCAGTGAGAAGGAAGCCAGTGAATGCATCAGGCCAAGTCAGCAGCTCTGTCCTCGGTGTCATGGCCGCTTGCTCTGCTAATCATTTTGAGGGTAATGAGGTGGCTCAAGCCAGGGAAGACAAAATAACGAGAGTCATTTTTTTGAGCCCTTGCTCTGTGAGAAGTGCTCCAGAAGCGTTAGCTCACGTGATCCCAACCAGCCGTCATAGGAACCAGCATACTAGGGCTCTTTTGGTTAAAAATAATAGAATCCCAAGCCAAAGTGGCTCCAGGGGGAAAAGATGTTTTGGTTCATGAAATGGCAAGTCCAGTGGAATGAGGCACAGCTGAATCCAGGAGTTTAAATTGTGTTCCGAGGCCAGGAGTGGTGGCTCACGCCTGTAATCCTAACACTTTGGGAAGCCGAGGCAGGTGGATCACTTGAGGTCAAGAATTTGAGACCAGCCTAGCCCACATGGAGAAACACTGTCTCTACTAAAAATACAAAAATTAACCGGGTGTGGTGGCAGGTGCCTGTAATCCCAGCTGCTTGGGAGGCTGAGGCAGGAGAATCGCTTGAACCCAGGAGGCGGAGGTTGCAATGAACTGAGATCACACCACTGCACTCCAGCCTGGGTGATAGAGTAAAACTTTGTCTAAAAAAAAAAAAAAATCCCACGTCTAATAAGCGATAAGGTGGCGAATGGATAGCAGTTTAGTCTGATTTCAGAGGCTGAGCTCTTGACCACCCCTCCAGCGTGCTGCTTTGCTGAGACAAGATGTGGTTCTATTCTCGGGGTCTGCAAAGTACTGTGGCATTGCCTGTGCCAATAAGTAATGATCCATTTATTGGGAATGAGCCTTGGGTCAGGAGTTGTGGGCATGGGTTCTACTTCTGGGCTGCCAGTTGTTAGATATGTGACTTTGGGCAAGAAATGTAACGCTGAAGCTCAGTTTCCTCATCTGTGTATAGAACGGCATCACCTCTGTCTCACAGGGTAGCTACCTGGCTGTGAAGATGCCTCTGTATCTGATGTTCCTTTTGTCCCTCCAGGCTGAGGGAATGCCACTTCTGCCATTTCTTCATTCTCAGTGGGCCTCAGTCAATCTGCATCAGTGAATGAAAATAAATTTACATTTATTTTGTTTTATATTATTGTGTTTCTGTAAATAACACAAACTCCTAGTCGACCTCTTGACTTTTATGCCCCCTTTTCATGATTAGATCCTTCTCTTCCGACAAGACTATGTAGATTTTTTTCCTTTGGGGAAGCGCCACGCCTGCATCCCCAGTCCACATGTTTCAGATGAAGCTAACTCCACCCTCAGCTCCAGAGGAAGGCGCATGACTGAGGCTCATGTTCTACATCTGTAAAATAATCAACATAATCACGACTAACATTTACTGAGTAGTGTTTACCTTCAGTGAGACACTGTGCTAGGCTCTTTACCTATAGCGACTTCTGTGAACTCTGCACTGTTACCAGCCCCATATCACAGATGAGATGACTGAGGCCCAGCACACATTGCATAACCATCCAGAGTTACGCACTTAAGCTCTCAGTTACTGCCTGGACCAAAGAGGGAACTTGAGCGCTAAACCTCTGCCACTCACCTCCTCCCCACTGGAAAACGGAGAGGGTTGCTCTATCATTGACTGTATTTTACTTGGGTTTGATGTGTGGTCTTTTTAGTAAGTATTTTAAAAATTCCAAAACATACAAGTCGTAAAGCACATCTGACATTTTTCCTGCCCAACTTCCATACCCCCTTTCTCTGGCTGCAGAAGCTCTAGTTTCTCTGGGTGAACCACCTGTCTGCATTCTCAGTCTTTGGCATTCTGAACGGGCTGATCCTCCCTCCGTGGTCCATTTGGATCTAGGAGATGGAATTGGTCAGACTCAGGTCTGACTCAGTGGAGCACTCCTCCCTCCTTCTGGCTCTCATTAATTGGTCCAGAAGTGAACATGCGATCTGAGCCTGGCCACCTCATCTAAAGGTATTAGGAAAGAGAGGCTCCTTTTGCACTGGAGAGTTCTGGGTTTGTGGAATATAAACTCTGGCTTGCTGGGGCCATCTTGTTGCCATGCTAGAGAAGCCTATCGAGAATGGAACCTCATACTAAGGATCATGGGCTTGAGATATGAAGTTGGACAGAAACCTGGTAAAATAGGTTGAGTTCCTGGATCCAATCATATCAGAAGTTAGTTTTCTGATGGTAATTTCTGTTCTACGTGCTAATAAATTCTCTTTCTTGTTTAAGTCGCTTTGAGCTGGATTTTCTGTCAGTTTCACTAAAGTTGGGGGACGAGTACTCTCGGCAGAGGAAGGAGACCCAGGTCTTGTCTGGTGTCAAATCGTGTAGGGTCTTGTAGTTGCTGGTGAGGAGTGTGGGCTTCTGCCATGAGGTAGGGACTTATGTCTCACCCATGAATATATCCTTTCTTTCACACCCCTTCCCCTAATTGAGAATCAATGATTGAGGTGAATGTGCCAGTTTTAGTAGACATTCTTCTGCTAAACTAAAAGGTAGTATGGCCAAGGTGTTAAGTGCCTGGGCTTTGGATGGCCAATGAATTTCCTTATGTTCTAGTCCCAGCTTCAACTGCATAAAGTATTATCATACATTCACTCAACTAATATTTATTCAATGTCTACTATAGACTAGATGCAAATCTAGCCACTGGAGAATACTATTTTGAAAGAAATTGACAAAACTTCCCCCCTTCCTTATGGGGACATAAACTAAACAAAGTGTATAGTGATGCCATGATAATGATAGATCCTGAAGAGAAAATTAAAGCAATGTAGGGACCAGGGAGTGTTAGGAAGGCATGGATGGTGACAGTGGTGGAGGGTGGGTTGCCTTTTAAGTAGGGTAGACAGAGATAGCCTCTCTGTGAAGGGGACATTTGAACAAAGAGCTGAAGGAAGTGAGGCATTTGCCTTGGACACGTTGTTTAACTTCTGTTAATCTTCCCATGTTTCATTGAATCTAAGATGCTGTTGATAATTGTAAGATGTACAATTATATTGAGTCATTCAGAGAAAGAATATATGTAGCCAATTAAACTATGACACAATGTTGTCTTAAAATGTGTAACATTTATTTTATACTTCTTGAAAGAGCTCCTTTACCAACCCAAATGCCCATCAATGATAGACTGGACAGGGAAAATGTGGCACATGTACACCATGGAATACATTAAAAAAACGATGAGTTCCTGTCCTTTGTAGGGACATGGATGAACCTGGAAACCATCATTCTCAGAAAACTGACACAGGAACAGAAAATCAAGCACTGCATGTTCTCACTCACGGGCGGATATTGAACAGTGAGAACACATGGACACAGGGAGGGGAGCACTACACACTGAGGTCTGCGGTGGGGGGACTAGGGCATGGGCAGTTGGGGGTAGGGAGTTGGGGAGGGATAACATGTGGAGAAATGCCAGATATAGGTGATGAGGATGGAGGCAGCAAACCACATTGCCATGTATGTACCTATGCAACAATCCTGCATGTTCTTTACATGTACTACAGAACTTAGAATGCAATTATATATATATATATATATATGAAAGGAAATCAGTGTATCTGGGAGATACATGCTCTACTATGTTTGTTGCAGTATTTTTTACAATAGCTAAGATTTGGAAGCAACCTAAGCATCCATCAACAGATGAACAGATGAAGAAAATGTGGTACATATACACAGTGGAGTACTATTCAGACATAAACAGAATGAGATCCAGTCATTTGCAACAACATGGATGGAGCTGAAGGTTATCATGTTAAGTGAAATAAGCCAGACACAGAAAGACAAACATTGCGTGTTCTCACTTGTTTGCCGGATGTAAAAATCAAAACAGAACAATCGAACTCATGGACACAGAGAGTGGAAGATGGATGGTTACCAGAGACTGTGAAAAGTAGTGAGGGACTGAGCGGGAGGGTGGGATGGTTAATGGGTACAAAAATATACGATAGAAAGAGTGAGTAAGACCTACTGTTTCGTAGCACAATAGGGTGACTATAGTCAATAATAACTGTACATTTTAAAATAAAGTGTGTCATTGGAAAAAAAATAGAGACATTAATGTATACACATCCCACTAATCTGAGTGTCTAAACAATAAACAAAAACCCAACAAATAAAAATCTAGTTTCACTGGAAAAAAAAAAAAAAGAGCTCCTTTAGACTTAGTTATAGATAGTTGTTATGTATTAGTCCTGCGCATACATAAAAAAGGAGAATATAAGAAAAAACAAATTGGTTAAGATATTCTTAAACCCATTGTGCATTTATTTAGACCCAGCTCTTTTAAATAATTTGTGACTCAGTATCATGGATGTCCATGCCTTTTTCCCCCACACAGTATTATCTTCTGTGCCCGTAGTGTCTTTATACTGTGTCAACTTAACTTAGTTGGAACTACATTTCCTAGAATTACTTTCCTTCTGTTATTCTGGACTAGGCTTGGCTGCAAGAGAAATCTGGGTGAGAGCTGGACTGCTGAAGTGAAGCAGTGGCCATGTGTATGTTCAGAAGGTCGGGTGTAGGGTCAGGTCGGGTGTAGGGTCGGGTCGGGTGTAGGGTCGGGTCAGGTGTGTGTAGGGTCAGGTGTCACTGTGGCTCACACACATCATGGCCCTGCTGGCTCACCTGGATGGTGTGAGACAGCAGCCAGACCCACAGCTCCTCCAGCTGTTTCTGGATCTCCTCCTGAGCCAAATGTGTGTTTAGTTTTGTGGTGAAGGCTTCTAGCTTCTCTTGGAGGTCACCTGTGTTACTGAAGTTGGAAGCTTGTAGGTGATGAGGGACAGATAGGGGTTTCTGTGCCTCTTCATGGGTCCCAGATTGTCCTTGCTCTTTCCTGCATTATGTCCACCTTTCTTTCGGGATGACCTGCCCTGCTGTCCCCAAGTCTAGCACTAGATCCAGAAGCAAAACTGTCTGTAAACTTAACCAGTTCCTGAAATTGCATGAGATAAAGATCCCTTTAATAATTCATTTTTCTGCATCTCTCCTAATGGTTCTGCTCTTCTGATTGAATCCAAACCAACACAAGTTTTGGTGCCTGGAGGTGGGGTGCTGCCATAGCAAAGCCTAAAATATGTGACCGTGGTTTTGAGACTGAATGATGCACAAAAGATAGGTCTGAAGGGTCTATAAGTAGGAGCCTGATGGCTTTGGAGGAGGTTGTTGGTGAGGGCTTAGAGAAGAATGAGGAAATGTTATTAAAAGCTGGAGGAAAGGGGACCCTTGTTTGTTCTGCAATGGTGAAAGTTTAACAGTACTGCCTATGGTGATGTGGAAAGCAGAAAATAAACTTAATGACCTAGCGGATTTAACTAAGGAGAGTTCCAGGAAGAATGTTGAGAATGTCAACTGTCGCTTATAACTATATATGGTAAGATCAAAGATACAGATACATGATTTTAAAAAGAATACTTTAATTTTTAAGAAAAATTTGGAGGAAATACAAAGAAACCAGGGCTTGCTGTGTTTACAGATGGCAAAGATCTCGCAAATTAAAAATAGCCTCAGGCCAAAGATCAAACCCAGAGTGGGCTTATAAGATCTTTTGTTGAGAACTTAGAAAGACTGGAGCACCTTCTGAAGAGTCAGATGGCCCTTTGGCATCTTAAGAGTATGTCTTATAAATCTTCTCTTTTGAACGACAGTGCATCTAAAAATCTTAAAGTTATTGCTACTTGGAGATCCCATAAGGAGCAAGAAAGGAAAGATTTATCATGGAGATATTTGTAGTTGTTATTTTGTTCAATGGAGTGAGCCCCAATACAATTAATAGGAAACACACAACACTTGAAAGATAATTATACTGATGGAAACATCATCAGTTTAGATTAAATGGGTCAGAGACAGTATAAAGCAAAAAGAAGTGTTTGAATCCCCAGTCTACTAAGGCAGGAAGGAGTCTAAATAAACTAGTCAGTTGCAAACACTAGATATTTCTTATGAAAAAAGGAGGATGGGCTTAGAAAGCAGAGCCAAGAGGCAACATTATGGAGCCAAGAGCCATGAAGAATCATTCCCAGGCGGTTGGATGGAGCCCTAATCAAGACACTGGCAACATATGCCCAGTTGGGCTCCAGAACTGCTATGAACCATTGTGTGTTTCCCACTTTTCTCCTTTTAAACTGTCTAACAGTGTGCCTGCCTCACGATTGTAGGTTGGGTATGTTGGTGGGGGAATATATTGCCTCTTTTTAATTTAATTTAATTTTTCCAAAGTTTAAGTGGCTGGTGGATACATTGCTTCTTGAATTCAGTTTTCTGCTTTAAGAGAAGTGCACTCAAGGAGGTGTACTTGTGGAATTTCATCTGAGAAGCCTGATCTACACTTGAACTTGATTTAGGCAAATGGATCCTGGAACAGCCTGATGCTGTTCTAAATGATATTTACAGAGGTCCTTGTGGGGTGGAGGTGAGTGTTTGCTGCATGTGGGTTGAATATGTAGAATTTGTGCCATGAGTGCAAACTATAGTGGTTTTAAACATGTCCACACATTCTTTCACACTCCTATGATCAAGAGACGGTCTATATTTCCTGTCCTTCCATCTAGTTGGGTCCTTCTGACCATCTTGATGAATAGAATGCAATAGAGGTGACACTGTGTGATTTCCAAGATTAGGCTAGGACAGAAAGCCAAGGCAGTGTCTGCAAGCTTCCCTGGGGACACTCATTCTGGGAGACTTCAGCCACCATGTAAGAAGTATGCTATCCTGGCTGGGCGTGCTGGCTCATGCCTATAATCCCAGCACTTTGGGAGGCCAGGCTGAGACAGATGGATCACTTGAAGCCAGGAGTTCAAGACCAGCCCGGCCAACATGGTGAAACCCTGGCTCTACTAAAAATACAATAATTAGCTGGGTGTGGTGGTACATGCCTGTAATCCCAGCTACTCAGGAGGCTGAGGCAGGAGAATTGCTTGAACCCTGGAGGCGGAGCTTGCAGTGAGCTGAGATCATGCCACTGCACTCCAGCCTGGGTGACAGTGAGACTATCTCAAAAAAACTATGCTACAATGCAGGGACCATGTAGAAAGACCAGATAGAGATGTTCAAAGAGGCCCAGCTGTTCCAGCACTCAGTTGACTGAGTCATCACAGCCCAGGTGCTAGATGTATGAATGACGAGGCCTTTGAGATGACTTAGGTCTCAGTTACAATGATTGCCACTGCAAACGAGACCCAAGCACAAGCTTCCTATCTGAGCTTAGTTAACCCACAGAGTCAGGAGAGAAATAAATGATTGCTATTGTTTTAACTCACGGTTTGGGGGAGGTTTGTTATACAGCAATATATACCAGGTCATGTTACCAAGAGCATTGGTGATTCAGCATTTCTTGAGAGAGGGTCCCTACTACTGACTCCAGGGCTTGCATCTAGCCTCTGACACCGTCTACAAGCTTCAATGCCAGTGCTTCCTTCATCTTTCCAAAAAGTGTCAAAGGAAGGTTCTCTGAACAACAGGTGGGACTCAGGGTCCTTGCCCATGTGGTCCTGGCATGATTCGTTGCAGTGTTGAAATAGTGCTGTTGTCTGCTCAGGCCATAAGGAAAACCAATCAAGTTTGCTTCTCTGCAGGTGATATCCATGACATCCCAACCTCCATCTGATTTACATGACGATGGGATGCCACTGAGTCCAAGACCCACCCCAAAATAATAAATGCAACAGACTGCAACTTGGGATGATGATCTCAGCCATAAAGTGGGAATAGCGTGTCTATCTGCGGTGTGGAGTGAGTCCCCAACACAGCCCAGGCCTAAGATAGACTATCGGTAAGCAGGGGCTGCCAGCACACAGGTATATTATCACATCGACTCTGCAGAAGGAGGTGGATGCAAGGTAGTGAGTCAGATGCCAGGCGTGGAGACCCCAGGAAAAGGAAGCAAGAGCCAGAGCCGAGAGAGGAGGCCCGAGGAAACGGCTGCGCTAATGCAGTGCCGGGACCTCATGAAGAGCAATGCGTCAGAAACGCCTTGCTTACTCGAGTGAAAAAATCAAATTAAACTTTGCATTCAGGAGTGGGGCTGCTCCAGCCAGGAAACAATGTCAGCTTCACTGGGAAAGTCTGCTGCGCTCTCTCAGCCCCAGCAAAGCCAGGAGCTGCCAGGGAGGCCCGCTGTATTCTCCTAGGGCTGCGGTCTCTCCAGGACATGACGTTTAAACATCTCATGTGGTTCTATGTGATAACAGCTGTCCCTTTCTCTGTCTCCGGGTGGAGCCCCTTTCTTCTCCTAGAGAAGAAGCCTTGTTTCTTCCAGGCTTCTTCATTCCTCAGAGAAAGTCAAGAGAGTTGCATGAAAGCAGCAAAGAAGGACTGTGATTAAAATTTTATAAAGGTGAGGTGCAGTGGCTCATACCTGTTAATGCCAACACTTTGGGAGGCCAAGGCAGGAGGATCACTTGAGCCCAGGAATTGGAGGCTGTAGTGAGCTATGATCGAGGCACTGCATTCCAGCTGGGTGACAGAGCAAGACCTTGTCTCAAAAAAAAAATCGTAGCTGCAGTATGATTTGATCAAATGAATTGTCATTACAAATGCTAAGAAGGAAAGCAGATCTTTAAAGGAACTCTGGCACAATAATTTTGGACAGCATTTTTACAACACTTAATAAAGCTAAGGAAACATGGGCACTTCGTATGACCTAGCAATTCCACTCATTGGCATATCCCTAGAGAATTGCGTCTCAAACTTCAATGGGCAGTTGAAGAAACTGGAGATCTTATTAAAATGTAGATTCTGGTTCAGGAGGTCTGGGATGGGGCCAGAGAGTCCGGATTTCTAACGAGCTCCCAGGTGAGGCTGATGCCGCTGGTTCTCTGATCACACTTTGAGTAGTGAGGCCCTAGAGAACTGTTTTCTAAACTTTTTCTTTTGGCTGTGACTTCCAGTGAGAAATATATTCTACATTGCAATCCAGTATACTTATCTATAATTGAAACAAAAATTTTATGAAGCAATACTAACCCTTAGTATATGATGTGCTCTAATATTAATCTTCTCTTTTGAAAAGAAAACCCCAGCAAAAAACAAAGCAGTGCTGACCATAGAGCCACCAGAATGATGTTATTATTCGCTAGTGGGTCTCAAGCCACACTTTGAGAAACAGGACCCTAGAGAAATTCTCATAAAGTATAGCCAAGAGACATGAAATTTCACTGATGCATTGTTTGTAATAACAAAAGAATTGGAAAAAAACAAAACAAAAACCAATAACCCAAAATGTCTCTCCATAGGAGTGTATATCAATACATCTGTGATCTGTGCACACAGCAGAATAGTGAAATTGAATGAATTTGAACCACATAAATCAGTGTTTATCTTGAAAATGATGTAAAGCAAAAATTCAAGGGATCCTTTGGTAAAGCATATGAGTTATAGGACACCATTTCTATACAGTTTAGAAAGAGGTAAGAGAATTCTATTTGTTACTTAGGAAGTCATACCTATGTAGTAAAGGAATAAAAGCTTATGAGGGAATTATTAACACCAAATTCAGGAGAGTGTTTTCCTCTTGTGGGGAGAGTGGAATGGGATTGGGGCACCTTGGGCTTCATTAATATATGTAAAGCTACATTTCCCAAGATGGGTGATGAGTTCATGGTGCTTGTTATAATAGCCTCTATTCTTTTTTTTGCAGGCATGAGGCATTTCACAATAATTACAATTTAAAAAAGAAAGTGAAAGAATGGGAGTTGTTGGGTTTAAGTCTGTAGGGGGCTGTATTTGTTTTCTAGAGCTAGCATATGTTACTAAAAACTTGACGGCCTAAAACACCGGAAATGTATTATTTCACAGTTCTGATGTCCAAAAGTGTGAAATCAAGTGTGTTAGTAGGGTTGGAGGCTCTAAAGGCTCCAAGGGAAAATCAGTTCCAAGCTTCTCTTATAGCTTCTGGTGACTCCTGGCAACACTCCACATTCCTTGGAGAGGGGATTCATAACTTCAGTCTCTGCTTCCATGTTGACATGGCCTTTCCTCTATGTCTCCCATCTCCCTCTCCTTTCTCTCTCTCTCTCTCTTTTTTTTTTTTTTGAGATGGAGTCTCGCTCTGGCGCCCACACTGGAGTGCTGTAGCACTATCTCAGCTCATTGCAACCTCTCCCTCCCAGGTTCAAGCGATTCTCCTGTCTCAGCCTCCTGAGTAGCTGGGACTACAGGCATACACCACCACCCCCAGCTAATTTTTTGTATTTTTAGTAGCGATGGGGTTTCACCATGTTAGCCAGGATGGTCTTGATCTCCTGACCTCACGATCGGCCTGCCTTGGCCTCTCAAAGTGCTAGGATTACAGGCATGAGCCACTGTGCCTGGCCTCTCCTTTCTTTTATAAGGACAACAGGCACTGGATTTAGGCTCCACCCTAAATCCAGTATGATCTCATCTGGAGATCCATAATTATTATATCTGCAAGGACTCCACTTCCAAATACATTCACATTCACAGGTACTATGGGTTAGGTGATGGACATATCTTTTCAGGGAACAAAATTCCACCCACTATAGGAGTATAAAACTCTGTCCATTCAACTCTTTTCTCTCAATATTATTATGATTTTTTTGCTTATGCTGGATTTCTCAACCTTGACACTATTGACATTATGGGTCGAATAATTCTTGGTTATGGGGGGCTTTTCTGTGCCCCGAAGGATGGTTAGTAGCATCCTTGACCTCTACCCATTAGATGCCAGTTGCACCCCCATGCCCACCAGTTGTAGCAACCAAAAATGTCTCCAGACATTGCCATATGTCTCCTGGGGGTAGGGCCAAGATAAAATACAGGATCTTCCATTAAATATGAATTTCAGATAGACAATGAAATATTTTTTAGTATATTGTAAATATTGCATGGGACATGCTTATATTAATAATTATTTATTGTTTGTACTGGGTAGCCTGTTGTGTTGAACATGCTTATATTAATAATTATTTATTGTTTGTACTGGGTAGCCTGTTGTGTTGAATCTGGCAACCCTAGCTAGGGGGCAGAGTTACCCCTGGTTTAGAACCACTGGTTTAAGAAGCATCATTACAAATTCATATTCTTGAATTGCTGGCTCTGTGCTCACCATGATGCCAAGTTCTGTCCATGACTTACTGTGTTTACCTTTTGCAAAAACTCTGAGAAATAGGTGATGCAATTATCTCCAGCAAATAAGTAGAAGGGTTAGCTTTTGAACCCAAATCAGTGTTTTCGAGTTGGGTAGGGATAGCAGGCTGACTGCTTGGCAAGCTGTGAACGTATTATGTGCTTGGGGGAGACTGGTGCCGATGTCTACACCATCATGTGAGAGTACTAGATGAAAGAGAAGGAGAACCACAAAAGGGGAGGGCTAGAAGAGAAGGTAGGAGGGTCTAGGAGGAGCTGCTTGTTGAAGATGGGATATTATGGGTGATCCTGGGTTGTGAGATCTTTTACCAAGAGAGAAGTGGCTGAGTTGCGATCTGTGGTGGGAGGGTCACAGCGTTTGGCAGACCCGGATTGGAATCTTGGTTCCACCGCTCAGCATGACCTTGGGTAGATGTTGTAGAGACAACGGTATCCGACACTTGTGCCCTTGGTGTGTGCCAGATCCTGCTCTAAGTGCCAGCCCTACATAATCTCATTTAATCCTCAGAGGATGCCCTTAGGGTGGGTCATTTTACAAATAAGAATGCCAAGGTTTAAGAGAGGTTAAGAAATGTGCCCCATATTGCAAGACCATTCTCCAGGTCATGTTAGACCAACCCATTTCTCACTGAGAGATACACTGTGGAATACTACGCAGCCATGAAAAAGAATGAGATCATGCATTTTGTGGGAACATGGATGGAGCTAAAGGGTATTGTCTTTAGCAAACAAATGCAGGAAAAGAAAAACAAATACTGCATGTTCTAACTTATAAGTGGGAGCTAAATGATAAGAACTTATGAACATAAAGAGGAAACAGCAGACACTAGGGTCCACTTGACGGGGAGAGTGGGAGGAAGAAGAGAAGCAGAAAAGATGACTATTGGGGACTGCACTTAATATCTGAGTGATGAAATACTAGGTACAACAAACCCCCGTGGCATGTGTTTAGCTACGTAACAAACCTTCACATGCACCCCCAAACTTAAAATAAAAGTAAAATAATAATTGTAGAATGCACTGGGAATGCAACATCTTGAGCTAGGGCAGGACTGGCCTCAACAGTTTAGTCTCTCTTCCAGACTCTTCTAGACACGGTACATCCTTCAGTGCTTTAGCCCAGTGTGTTCTTTCTCCCCCAGGGTATAAAGCCCAGGACAGGCTGCTTCCTGAGGTCCTTCATCTGTGGTGCAAACGGGGCATACACAGACAAGATTCCATCTGCCCCAGACGGCGTCCCAGACAAGATTCCATCTGCCCTGGGCAGCATTCTTGAAGATCCCATGAATCCTCAATTTCTGTTGTCTCTTGCTGCCCATCTGTAAGTAATTAACCTGCTTCATGCAACCTGTAGATATGAATGTTTTGTCTCTCCAGACTTGGGCAACTGGGAATTAGCACACATATCATGAGCTAGTGAGGGGCAGAACTAGAGCTCCCACAGGGACTGCTGAACTCCAGAGTCCATTTTTTGAAATCACTGTTCTTTGTCTTCCCTCGACATCTGTTTAGTTTCCTTCTCTCTCCAATGAAGAAACAATCCTTCCCTCTTATAGTTGTTCTTTTATTTATCTATTTTGAGATGGAGTCTCACTCTGTCACCCAGCCTGGAGTGCAGTGGCATGATCTCTGCTCACTGCAACCTCTGCCTCTCAGGTTCAAGTGATTCTCCTGCCTCAGCCCCTCGAGTAGCTGGGGAGTACAGGTGCATGCCACCACGCCTGGCTCATGTTTGAATTTTTAGTAGAAACGCAGTTTTACCCTGATGGCCAGGCTGGTCTTGAATTCCTGACCTCAGGTGATCCACCAGCCTCAGCCTCCTAAAGTGATGGGATTACAGGTGTGAGCCACTGCACCTGACCCCCCTCTTATAGTCCTTCTCAGGACTAAATGAGTGAGTTTAAATCACAATGCCTCGCACAGAGTTTACTGGCACTTCTTACTATTAAGGGAGGGGGAGAGAGGCTTAAAGCTGTGGTCCCTCCTCCCCTCCTCACAGGCTATGTGTGTTTATCAGGGACAGTATCTCATGCATCCTTTTCACTTCATTTTTAAACTAAAGTACCATGAGCACTTATTGTATTCGAGGCATGGTTCTAGACCCTAAGCATGCAGTAATAACTAAGACACAATTGATTTCGTTAGAGTCTAGTGTTTCCCCACCAAGCCTGGAGCCCATAGTAGGCTCACGAGAAATGCCTGCCGAATGAATGAATAAAAGAACCTAGAGAACAAATGAGTCCTGCCTTCCCAACAGAGGTGTGGATTCAGCTGTGAGAACTGCCAGGGGCTGGTCCTGGGATAATGGATTAGCATTGTCTTCCATTAAGGGTGATTTCATCCATCTGAAGGATGGAGATAATAATATATTCCTTGCAAGGCTGTTGGGTGGCTTAATTAACTAATATATATAAAGTACCTTCAAAGCCACAGATGAAAACCAAGGTAAAAACGCCTTGTGCTATTAGTATTAATAATTTACTGTACCCCTGCACTGGGTCTTTTAGGTGTGTTTCTTGTACTTCTTGAAAAAGTAGCACCTAGTTTTGAGATAATTAAACCCTAAATAAAGATCATCCACTTTTCCAGTAGAGCAAAAACAAGCTCCTTTTTCTCTTTGCTGGGCTGCTGCATTTTCCTTGTATTCAGGTGAGCTACCTTGTTGAGAGACTTTCTGTCTTTGTATCTATCATTTAAGGCAGGCATTTTAACTTAAAATCTTCCTGGGCCTCATCTGGGCCTATGAAATTGTTAGAATGGCCACAAGAGTATCAGCATAATTAGATGTGGATTTGCATGTAATTTGCATATTATTTGCATGCCCTGTCCAGATCTGTGGGGTTATATATTACTTGATTTCCAAAAGCTTTGTCATTTCTGTTTATATCATCATGGAAGTGGCAAAGACCTCAGATCATACAAGGTACTCATCCCCCCAGAGCCATTTTAGGGATAGGGGAAAGGACATTTGTTAGCGCTTACTACGTGATTGCAGATGTCATTTTATTTAATCCACTGGTTCTCAAGTTTGCTGTACTCTGGAATCACCCAGGGAGCTAAAAAATACTGATGCTTGTGCCCCATGCTCAGAGATTCTGGTGTGACTGTTCTGGGGTGTAGGCAGCCTTAGCATCAGGAGATTCGCAACTTCCCCAGTTGATTCTAAGGTGCAGCAAAGACTGAACCACTTATTTAATCCTCGTAACGAACGCATGAAGGGTGCTCTCCAACCCATGTTCAACCCATGAGATCTGGAGAGTTAGGAGAAAGTCATTCATTATTATTAATGTTACTAACTGATCATTCTGGCACTCACGTGCCAAATTCTGTGCTAAGCACATTCTGTGTGTGTTTAATTCTTACAATGACTCTTTCAGTCAGGGATTAATAGGTTGCTTTTACAGATGACCAAATGGAGGCACGAAAAGCACATAATCTGCCCAAGTTCTCCCAACTGGCAAGAGACCACCTACAGGGGAGAAAAGACTGCCTGGAGGAGGATTGGACTGTGTTAGGATTTGAATTTTGGTTCATACCTTATGCAGGATCCAGCTTGCATATTCCTTGAGGATCCTAGGTTTTGTTTCTCCAAGCTTAGCATAGAGCCAGGTTCCTGGCAAGCACCTAGAAAATATGAAGGGGTGGCATGGAGTAATTAGGGTCAAAGAGTGGACGTTCCAGGCAATAAGGAATAAGACTCTTTAGCTTGGTGGGCCTGTTCTCCCCCACCATCTAATATTTATTGAGCTCTGTTCCAGAGACACAGGACAGACAAGGGCTATTATGTAGCATCCATCATTTGGCAGCCAATACGGGAGTTTTGAATTAACCTGCAGAAGTCAGGCAGTGCTGTTTCTTCTCTGTAAAATGAACTGAAGGTTATGTTAGGGAATAGTCAGCTTCTGCACACTGAAGAGAAGGATGGAGACTGTTTTTTTTTTTTTTAATTAATTTGGAGGGCTTTTTCCCCTCTTCTCATGTGGGAGGTGGCAAGAGAAAGCGAATTTTATCATGTTCAGCCAGCCAAATGTGCTCCCAAATGGAGTGGTTTGGTGCCATGCCATTCAAATATAAATTTGTTCATTCAGCTGGGTGCGGTGGCTCATGCCTGTAATTCCAGTACTTTGGGACACTGAGGCAGGCAGATCACCTGAGGTCAGGAATTCGGGACCAGCCTAGCTAACATGGTGAAATCCTATCTCTACTAAAAATTCAAAAATTAGCTGGGTTTGGTGGTGGACACCTGTAATTCCAGCTACACTGGAGACTGAGGCAGGAGAATCACTTGAGCCCGGGAGGCGGAGGTTGCAGTGAGTCGAGATCACACCACTGCACTCCAGCCTGGGCGACAGAGTGAGATTCCATCTCAAAAATAAATGGATTCATTCATTTAATATTTTTTGAGCTCCTGCCAGGTGCCTGGTACTATTGCAGATGATGAGGACACTTTAAAAAATGAGGCAAAGCCCCTTTATCCATGGTAACATGAACGATGAGAAGCAGATCTGGAGGAATTATGTTCTAGGCAGAGGGAAGAGCAAGCGTAGACCCTGAAATGGGAATGAGCTTGGGGGTGTGGGGAAACTCTTAAGGAACAGCAGGACACATGGCGACTCACAGAGGATGAAGGGGGATAGGGTCAGAGAGACGGGTGGGGGGCAGATCTCACCGTGTCCTGTCGCCATTAGGCATTTGAAATTTGAATGTTACTCTGAAGGACATAGGAAGCCATTGAACGTTTGTTTGTATTTTTTTTTTTTGAAATGGAGTCTTGCTTTGTCACCCAGGCTGGAGTGAAGTAGCGCAATCTCAGCTTGCTGCAACCTCCACCTCCTGGGTTCAAGCAATTCTCCTGCCTCGGCCTCCCAAGTAGCTGGGATTACAGGTGCCCACCACCACGCCTGGCTAATTTTTGTTTTTTAGTAGAGATGTGGTTTCACCATGTTAGCCAGGATGGTCTCAGTCTCCTGACCTCGTGATTTGCCTGCCTTGGCCTCCCAAAGTGCTGGGATTACAGGCCTGAGCCATAGTGCCCAGCCTAGGTGGTTTTAAGCAGGGAAACGACATAATCTGACTTTGAAGGACCCACTCTGGCTGGTGTTGGAAGAATAGATGGGGACAGGAGTGGAAGCCTGGAGCTGAGCTAGGAAGTGCTGAAGCAATCCAGGTGAGACATGTGGCCATTTGAACCAGGGGGCAGCAGTGGAGATGGTTAGACGTGGATGCATTAGGTGTGGAGAGCTTGCAAGAGTTGCTGATTTATTTACTGTGTTGATTGAGAACAAGAGAGGAATCAAGGTTGAAGCCTGCCTTTTTGGCCAGAATAGACTGAAGTATCATCTCCTATAATGGAGAAGACTGAAGGAGATGTAATTCATAGTCAACTAGATCTGAAAAACATCACCTATTGTATTTTCTTTTTAGTAAATTCACAGTAGCATATTACAGTTCTCAGACGCCCTGCATTAAAGACATCTGCTTAACATTGGCTAACCCAGTGCTTCCCAAAGTTATTTGATCAAGCAATTGTCAGCCTTTGCCTCGCAGAACATGTGGTCAGATTCTGCAAACTTTCTTTCAATAACGTCAGTATTAGCATGTCCGAATCTTTGGGTGTGTATGTGGGTGGTGTGTGTGTGTGTGTGTGTGTGTGTGTGTGTGTGTGTGTATGACTTTGTCGGCCTAGGTTGGGGAAGTGACTTGCAGTTGTGCAGTGTTCTATATTCTGATAGATGTGGTTTTACTCTTTCCACCTCCAAATACTTCCCCAAATTCAGCCACCATCTTCTTTCATCTAACTAGCATTCCTGCCTCTGGCCTAATGCAAAGCATATCTCCGCACCAAATCAGAGAGAGCGAATAGGAAAAATCTGACTGTGCCACACCCCTGTGTAAAACCTTCAGTGGCTCCCCATTGACTTCTGGATGAATACCAAATACCATATGGCTTTGCCATATGCTTGACAATATGGCTTCTGCCTATCTTCCCAGATACGCTTTTGCTCTGCGTTCCAGATAAATGGTACTTTTTTTTTTTTTTTGAGGTGGAGTCTCACACTGTTGTGTGGGCAGGAGTGCAATGGCACCATCTGGGCTCACTGCAACCTCCACCTCCCAGGTTCAAGTGATTCTCCTGCCTCAGCCTCCCAAGTAGCTGGGATTACAGGCACCTGCCACCACACCCAGCTAATTTTTTTTGTATTTTTAGTACAGATGGGGTTTCACTATGTTGGCCAGGCTGGTCTCGAACTCCTGACCTCACGATCCTCCCATCTTGGCCTCCCATAGTGCTAGGATTACAGGCGTGAGCCACCGTGTCTGGCCTAAACTGAACTTTTTAAAGCTGTTGTGTGTTCTCTCACCTCTGAGCTTTTGCACATGCTCCTCCCACTTCCTGGAACTCTGTTCAACCTCCTTTTACTCAATCTTTAGGTATGATCTTGCATAGCACCTTTCTTGGAGGAATCTCCTGATTTCTCACAATTGAGTCAGGCATTCGTTCTTTGCTCTCATGGTCTCCTTAGCTTTTATAGAATTTATCACGTGACATTTTCCTTTGTCTCTTTCCTGCCGACAGTTGAGTTCGATGGCAGCATGGCTGATGGTCTTGTTTCCCATTAAAATCCCCAGTGCCTAGCACAGTGCCTGGCACAGAGCAGGTTTTAATTTATTTTATTTATTGAGTGAGTGTAGCTCTGTAGCTCCTTGAATCCTTATCAAACCCAAGCTACTGACAGTTCCCTGTTTTTCTGCTTCTTAGCAGGATGTCAGCATCCTGATCTGGGAATATTAATACTATCAAAGAGCTAGGAGGCTCAGAAGGTCATTATATCCTTTTGTCTGTCTGTAAGCTTAATCCTGCTCAGAGGCCATCCATGATTTGATGGTCTCCTTTTATAGATCAGGAGGCTGGAGGTCATGGGACAATGACCAAGACACTGATTCAATTCAGCAAGACTGTGCTGGGAGTTCAAGGATGAATAAGACATCGTTCATGTCTTGGGGAGCACGCAGACAGGGAAATGATTCACGAATAAAGTTCAGGGAAGAAAATGCTGAAATAGAGATTTTGGGAGCATTTTATGGGAGTATAGAAGAAGGAACAATTAACATAGCCCTGAGCCAGTCAAGGAAACGGAGAAGCTCTAGGAGAAGAAATAATACTTAACCTTGACTTTTAGGGGTGGCTAGGAATTTTCCAGTGAGGAATCTAAGGATGGGAGTGTGAAAGGAGGATGCTCAGGGCAGAGGAAGGACATGGAGATGTGAGGGTTAGTGGCATATTTGGGGACCAATGAGTCATATGCCTACAGGATCCAGGCATGATTGAGGCTAAGTGTGTATTACTTAGGATGCATTTGCCTATGAGTAACAGAAAGATCTGCCAGAAAGGGTTCAAATATTAGGAAAGAAATACGTTGCATCACCAGAATTCTGGAGGGAGGTGATTCCAGAGTGGCTAATTCAGTAGTTCAGCTAGGTTACTAAGAACTCAAAGTTTTTCCATATTTCCACACTGGCATTAATGAATGTGAGGCTGTATCCTCCTCTGTTGATTTTTCTTGTGTTAATCAGTGAGGGAAATATGTCCCAGAGGACCCACCAGCCCTCTTCTCCCCAAGTCCTGTTGGTCAGGATCGTAGCACTTGCCTAAGCCTAGCGAGTCTCTGGAGAGGGATGTGTGCCAGCCATGATTGACTTAGGCTAATTAAGATTCACACCCACACCCAGGGTTGGGGAAGGACACCAGTGCAGTGGCTGCTCAATAGATGACACAATCCCAGTCTGTTAACAAGAGGTGGGAGGTCACTCGGATAGGCAGCCAGTTTTGCCCCTGACAAAGACCTGGAGTACCTGAGCTTTGTCCTGACCTCTGGCCCAGTGTTGTTAGACCTTGCAATTCTTTTTCTTTTGGAGATGGAGTTTCACTCTTGTTGCCCAGGCTGGAGTGCAATGGCGCGATCTTGGCTCACTGTAACCTCTGCTTCCTGGGTTCAAGCGATTCTCCTGCCTCAGCCTCCTGAGTAGCTGGGATTACAAGCATGTGCCACCACGCCTGGCTGATTAGAGACAGGGTTTCATCACGTTGGTCAGGCTGGTCTCGAACTCTGACCTCAGGTGATCCAGCCGCCTCAGACTCCCAAAGTGTTGGGATTATAGGTGTGAGCCACTGCACTCGGTCAACCTTGCAATTCTTAAAAAATCCAGAACTGGAGATTTTCACGCAAAGTCTTGTGATTTCCAAATGTTAAAAACCAGTTCGGATAAAAAACAATTCATTTAGTCTAAATAAAGTGTTTGAGATCAGACAATCAGATACATTTACAGAGTCTAAAGGGAAGGACTTCTTTCAGCACGATTTCAATTCTCTTCCCTGCTGCAGAAATGAACACCGTTAGCAGTGTACCTGTCATTCCAGACCTTTTATTTTTCTCTGAACTTACATACGCTAAGTATACATGGATAGTGTTGTTTTCTTAGTGTGTATTTAACCTTGGTGGGATCTTACGATGCATATTGATTTACAACAAGCGTTTTTCAGTTAACAATAGGATGAGTTCATGTCCTTTGCAGGGACATGGATGAAGCTGGAAACCATCATTCTCAGCAAACTGACACAAGAACGGAAAACCAAACACCGCATGTCCTCACTCGTAAGTGGGTGTTGAACAGTGAGAACACATGGACACAGTGAGAGAAACATCACACACCAGGGCCTGTCCGGGGGTTGGGGCTAGGGGAGGGATAGCAGGGGGTGAGGGCTAGGGGAGGGATAGCAGGAGGAGAAATAGCTGATGCAGTTGACAGGGTGATGGGTGCAGCAAACCACCATGGCACGTGTATACCTATGTAACAAACCTGCGCGTTGTGCACATGTACCCCAGAACTTAAAATATGAAAAAAAAATAGGGTCTCAGAGATCTTTCCAAGTCAGTGTATAGAGATTCATGAAAGACAGAGGATTGATTCATGGCAGTTATGCCTGTTTAGAATACACTGTTCCATGGCAGTGCAAGTGACAAGTGGTATTCCCCAGCACTAGACGGTGGTACAGCGAGAGCTGTGCTGTCCAGTACGGAGACCACTAGTCCCACGTGGCTGTTGGGCATTTGGAATGGGCCTAACCTCAGTTGAAATGTGCTGTGAGTGTAAAATACACACTGGGTTTCAAAGGCTTTGTATGAATAAAAGGAAGTACATTATCTCTTTTACAATTCTTCATAATGTCACAGGTTGATGTTATATTTAGGACATATTGGGTTACATAAAATGCATTATTAAAATCAATTATGGAGCCAGACACGGTGGCTCATGACTATAATGCCAGCACTTTGGGAGGCTGAATAGGGAGGATATCTTGAGCCTAGGAGATTGAGATCAGCTTGAGCAACATAGTGAAACTCTTTCTCTAAAAAAAATTATCAAATTAATTGAAATAGTTTCTTTTTACTTCTTTAATGCAGCCAATAGAAGATTTAAGATAAAAGTTGTATCTCACATTTAATTTCTACTAGTCAATGCCAGTAGCTAGACTATGAGGCCAAGGAGGGCAGAGACCTTGGCTCTGTTCTTTATCCCTGAACTTTCAGTCTCTAACAAGACGCCTGACATGTAGCAAGTGCTCAGTGAGTTTTAATTAATTTATTTTGTTTTTTGAGATGGAGTCTTGCAGTGTCACCCAGGCTGGAGTGTAGTGGTACTATCTCAGCTCACTGCAGCCTCCACCTCCCAGGTTCATGCGATTCTCCTGCCTCGGCCTCCCGAGTAGCTGGGATTACAGGTGCCTGCGACCACGCCTGGCTAATTTTTTGTATTTTTTAGTAGAGATGGGGTTTCACTATGTTGGCCAGACTGGTCTTGAACTCATGATCTTGTGATCCACCCGCCTCAGCCTCCCAAAGTGCTGGGATTACAGTTGTGAGCCGCCGCACCCGGCCTCAGTGAGTTTTTATTAAAGAAGGTTGGACATGTAAATAATGCAAAGGTTCATCGTTTATGAACTTCTTCAGTGATTGGTTCACTATCCAACTATAATATCTCTGTGATTTCTTGGGCTTTACTAATTTTTTTCTGCAAATCTTTAGGAACTCCCCACACCCTTTTTTTGTAAGTGTCTCAGATAATGATTTAATTTAGATTTAATAAGCCAGTTATTATAGGTCAATTAAGTGCTACTTTCTGATTTAAAACCTATTTATCCAGATTAACAGCCATTAAATGGTTTTATCACACCTCTTTTTGGTTAATATTGTTTAAAAATATTTTCAGTTATTTAAAGCCTCATTTTACACTCACTGACACTTAAAATAAGTTCCTTAAAGTTAAAATAATTTGCCTTTAAAAAAATCCTTAGTCATTTGCAAACTGATTTATTAGAGAAGAATAAACAATTTACTAAAAACCAAAATACATTTAAGGGTTTTACAGACAATTAATACAAGGTGATGAGCAAGTAGAAAAAGGTGACTGAACAGTGAGCTCACATTTAAGCATTACTGTATTTTTAAATAACAGATTTATTGAGATATAATTCACATACCATAAAATTCACCCTTTTAAAGTATACAACTCAGTGATTTTTAGTATATTTACAGTTGTGTAACCATCATCATCATGTAGTTCCAGATCATTTCCATTGCTCCAAGGTGGAACCCCATGTCTATTAGCAGTTAGTCTCCATTCCTTGCTCTCCCCAGGCCATGACAACCATGAATCTACCTTTTGTCTCTATAAATTTGCCTGTTCTGGACATTTCATATAAATGAAATTCTACAATATGTAGCCTTTGTGTCTGGCTTCTGTCACTCAGAATAATGCTTTCAAAGTTCATCCATGTTGTAGCATGGATCAGTATTTTACTTTTCTTTTTTT